>CAUYQG010064291.1:0-20394 GCA_963574415.1 Tarsius wallacei | reverse complement strand
GCAGACTTATCCACAGAAACTCTTCAGGCGAGGAGCTCTTGGAGCCCAATCTTCAGAGTTCTCAGGACTTCTGGCAAGATGGCCATGGGACAGTTTGATCCATGAGACCCTCCACAAAAGAGAACACTCGTAAAGACTCTTGCTCTCCCCCAGGGTTGCAACTCTCACCACTGTCAGCCTGCTCTTCACAAGCTGCTTGGCCGGTGCCTCAGCTGCAGCCACCACTAGCTCAGCTGTGGCCATTGCTGCACTCCTGACTGAGGCAACCCACGGCTCCCAGACCCGTGAAGCCCCCCACCAAGCACCAGACTACTGAAGCCGCTGGGGCCACTGCCACTTCGGCACCCCACCCCTCACCTGGCGCCCCACCCCCCACCGGGCGGCCCCCCCCGCACCGGGCGCGAGGCGTGTGGGAAGCCGGCCCCACACAAAACAGTTTGGGCGGCAGCTGGCAACACCCCCCCACAGCCGGCGCCATAACTCAGCCAGCCAGGGAGGCCGATATTTAAATCATAGCTTACTTTGCTTTGTGTGAGGGAATTTATTAGCCTACCACATAAATGTTTTATTCATTAGGCCACGTAAATAATGCATGCCTGTTTCCATGGAGACTTAACCCTTCTGCTCCCAGAGGCCTGGCCTGCCTTGGCCTCCCCACCTTTGTATGATCTTGCCACTCCCCTGGCTCTGAATCTGCAGGGTCATGATAAGTCCGACAACAACACGCCACAATCATCAGGAGTGTTATTATTATTATCCATCATTTACTAAACCCTTCGGGGAGCCAGACACTGTGCTCAGCAATTTACCCCATGGTGCCATTGTCACACATATTGCCGTCACCCCCATTTTATAGATGAGAAGACTGAAACTCAGGGAGGAGAAGACACTTGTTCTGCATCACACAGGAGCACCAATGTAGCCAGGAGTCATATCAGGTGTGACTGCTGCCAAGGCCTAGTTAGCCTCTATGTGCCCTCTTTTCTGCCCACTTCAGGTCCCCTCTGAAACGGGCAGGAAGCAGCTTCAGGAATTCTCCCTTATTCAGTCTTCCTCTACCCCACCAGCTGGTCTCTCTATGCAACCAGCAGAAGCCCAGCCTGGCAAGGCTGAGGTTGTGGGGATCACCCAGCCAAGCCCCAGGAAACAGTGTGTTAACTGAGCTCAGAGACTTGCTCGAAGTCACACTGCAGATCCCAGCAGACCAATCCTTGAACCTCTGTTTCCCCTTCATGCTCTGAGCTGCTTCTTCTAGAACCTTCTGAGGTCCAAAGGTAACAGTGCTGCCTCCCCTTCCCCCCACCGTGCAGACCCTGAGGCACTGAGGTAGAGATTCTGGTGCGGGGTCACCAGCAAATTGGCAATGGGCACATGTGGGGAGGCCCGGGCAGGCCCCCATTCCTCGTGGTCACATCTCACTGCTCTGCTCAGTGAGCGTGGTCATGCACAGGCCACCTCTGCCACCACAGTGCTCGTTAGGCAGCTTCCGCCGGAGCCTGCTTGGCTCCTGGATGACAGCAGTGTTCAGAGGCCGCCACAGCTCCGGTGACCGTCATCGGGGGCACCCTGGCCTTCTCTACCAGCTTTTTGTGCCTTCGAAAACAGAAAAGTCATGTGTGAACTCAGAGCTCCTTGTGGAAAAACAGCCCAACCCTCCAGTGTCTGCACAGCACACCCTTAAATACTGCCTCTGGCCTCTGCCTCCCAGTTCTCCTAGCTTTCCTCTAGCCCTTCTCCCAGAGGAGACCGAAAGACCTCCCCAACTCACTCAGGAGGGCAGAGAGCATAGAGTAAGCCCAGGACTATGTTACACCCTTGACCCCATCATCTCATCCCTTCTTCAAGCAGCCAGAGGAGGGCCATCAGGTTTGTCCCATTTTCAGGTGAGGAACTTGAGGCTCAGAGAGGTGGAGAAAACTGCCTGGGCCACACAGCTGGCAACTGACAAAACTCATACTCTTGATCCCAGTGAGAGGGTCTATCTGCCCTCCTTGCCAGTGCTTGGTCACTGCCTTGTGCCTCCAAGAAGGCGGCAAGGAGCCGCTGTGGTACCTAATCCCATTGCAGTGATAATGGGGGCAGTCGTTTCCCTTTCAACTCTCTGCAGACCTTCTGCCCGGGCTACAAACAAAACGTCTTTGCCAGGGGCTTGTGCAGTGCCTCTCCATCTGAAACCACCCTTTTAGATGGAGATCGCAGGTCTCAGGCTTGGAGCCCTCTGCACGCTGCAGACACTGGAATTTAATAACCCTGTTGCACGTTCGTTACACTTATTTTTATAGTTGCCTCCATCTGTAGTAAGGCTGGCTTCCCCTTTAAAAATAATAATGATAATAATATAACTAAGGTATGTTCAGTACTTACAAAGGGTCTGGGGTTGTTTTGAGCTCTGCACATTTTAATTTTATCTAATCCTTGGGAATTCTATGGAGTAGTATTAGTATTAACCCTGCTGAAGAAATAAGGAAACCTAGGCACAGAGTGGTTGGTACTTGCCCCAACATTACACAGCTTGTGAATGCCAAGGCCATGATTTGAATCCTTCATAACCAAAGTACCTCCCATGGAAAGGTAAATTTTTCTTTTAAAATACATTTTTGTTGAAGAAAAAGAACCATTTGTAATATGTACCAGGGAAATAATCGTATGAGGGGTATGTGGATGTGCCAAAAAGTGTAAAGGTGACACAGAGTATCGAGTGCAGAGGCACTATCCTGCCTGCCTGGGCTTAGCCATGACAACCTCTGCCCAGAGGCCCCACCTCCTGGGCTCAGAGCCAATGAGAAAGAAGCTTGGCCTGGGACTCTGTTCTCACTATGGGTGGGGCCAGGGAGTGGTCACCTATCCTGAGTCAATCTGCAGAGGGTAGAGGAGAGCTGGTGCCTTCTCATGGTCTCCTCCCAGTCCCCCAAGGGTGGGTCCTATCATTGTCCTTATTTTACACATAAATGAACTGAAGCGCCTGCAGTTAAGAGTCTCCCCATCCTCCCCTCCATCTGCAGCCAGTGGGGCACAGAGCCAGGATTTGAAGCCTGGCAACCTGGCTTCAGAGCCCTAGGACTTAACCACTGCACTGTGTGGCTCAAGTCATCAAGCCATTGTGATCCCCTAGATACAGCTGTGCCTGTAGCCAGGTCTACCCCTGGACTTTTTCATATTCCAGCTGATGAATTCCCCACTTATGCTTAATCCAGAAGAAATGGACTATAGACTTTATACCTACAAAGGAAGGAATCATGGCACTCCTCTCTCCCTTGACTGGAAGAAGTCTGCTTGGTGAGTGCTGCATCGGAGTCCAGTCCAAGACTCAGTATCCCCAAGTGATAGGCTGAGACAAATGTGTGTGTCGGTCATCAAGATTAGGTGAGGGGCATAAGACTCCCAGGGTACAAGCTGTGAGGAGGCGCTCACCCTCAGGTGCTGGCTGTGCACCTGCTCCACCCTGATAGTGAGCACCTTGTCACATTGTGTGCACTCTCTTCTTCCACCCTGGTGAGGCTTGTGTCACTGGCAAGGGGCTGCCTCTGATGCTGACAAGGCTGCAAGCCCTCCTGGCACCAAAAACCCCTGCAGCACCTGTAGCTCTGGATGAGCTGAAGACATGCTGGGTGGGTGCAGACTGGAGAGAAGGCACTCTCTCTGAGGGGCACATCGGCATGGCCACTGCCCCGAGTCACCAGCATCCTTGGGAAAAATGGTCCTCAGCTCCTGCCTGGATGCCACCTTTCCACAGCTCAGATGTGAGTCTATGGGGCCAGGAGGTGACAGACATATTCTTGTCCCTCACCCTCAACCCATTCACACCCCTTCCTTCCCTTGAGGCCACTGACACACAGATCCTGGTTCTTCAAACACAGGGAGAGCACAAACCCCCACCACACACTCACCCACCACTTACAGAAGGCTCCGGACTGTTCTAGTCACAACTGCTGGGAACAAAATGGTACTATCCCCATTTTACAGAAAGGGCTATCATACAGGACCGAGAACTTGCCCCGGCTCACGCAGCTTCTAAGTGGAGGGGCCCAGGTGAAGTCCAGACCTGACTCTGGTGCACTACCATCTCTGGTTGAAGAGAATGGGAATCATCCTGACTCCCAGGTTCCCTTCTCTGTCAGCCTTCTCTGCTCCAAGGTTGGTGGTGCCAGGCCACACTCTTCTTCCCAAGGACTGTGAGCATCTCCAGGCCCCAGGAGCCAGCAGAGTCGGGGGCTCTCTGTGCTCTGTGCTGGATTAAACTTCTGCTTCCGATCTTCTTGACATACACACAGACACACAGACACAACTCCAACTCTTCCTTCCACTCCCAGCAGGCTCTGGCAACCACTGCATTTTCCCACCAGCTCAATTCTGGTCTCCAGCCTAAGTCCTCAGCGCTTTTCCTGAGTCAAGATCATCAATGACTGCTCACAAGTCCCACCTCTCAATCCCGTGGTGTGAGCTTCAGGGACTTTACAAGTTTAGCCCCACACAATCCCTGAGCCAACCCTAGGCAGGGTAGATAGAGGATCCAGGACCCCAGAGGGTCAGAGGTATTTTGATCTCCATCAGTGAGGTCTCAGGGAAGAGGAGGATATCCTGAAGCTTCCCCTTCCCCACTGTGTTGACCCCATTCATATGTCAGGTCCCCACCTCAGTTTCCTTGCCCAGCACACAACTTTCTGCTGGGAACAGACCCTTGCTTGTCTCTGGTGAGGCCAGGAGCTCTGGCCCCTTTTTCAATCCCCAGAAGATGCTCAAGGAACATGTGTTGAAGTGAAAGGAAGAGAACTGGATTGAGGAGGATTGATGCACCAGTCCCTGCCTTGGGGCTTCCTCCCTCCTTGATTAGTGACACTGGCTCAAAGCTAGCCAGAGTCCCCATCAACTGAGCAACCTGCTATTGGTCCCTGGTCATACCCTCAGAGCTTGCCAGCTGTCACCTGCCACTCAGAGCCATCTCACCTGGCCTGGCGGTCCCATTGATGGGTAAACTCCTCTTCCTCAGGCCCGAGCACTTGTACCTCCCCCGCCTAGAACACTTGGCCCAGTCTTCCCTTTTGCTCTTTCTTAGTCCCTTGGGTCTCTGCTAAGTCCTCTCATCCCACAATTATAACCCCTTGGACTTTTTAAAAAATAGCAGTGATCGCTATTTACCAGCAGTTCCTGGAGGGGTTGTTTGATGAATGTCTTATTCCATGAGGCCATCCCTTGTGTCAGTTGCAATCCCTAGCACATAGTAGGTCTCTAGTAAATAGCTGAGGAATGAATGAGTGAGCAGCTACCCCTGAGGCCTCTGTCCTGGGAATGGCCTCTGATTTATTGTACCTCAAAATTACTACAAGAGACACACCAGAAATACTTGTGCCAAGGTCTTGGGTAAGACCATCACCTCTGTATGGCGACTTTTCTGAGCGGGAAGGGGCAACTTTCTCCTAGCCCAGGGGCTGATGATTCTGGCATCACTTCTGAGACAGATCTCAGATCCCATGCAAAGATGATTCTGGGGTAGTGATCCCTCCCCGGCATTCCTGACCCAGTCCCTGTGTGGATCCACCCCTGCTTCCCAAAGTGCCAAGGCTACTCCTTTGTAATTGCTTCCCAAATCCCTCTGTCCCTCTGTCTATAGCCTGCTGTGCTCAAGCAGGTCATGTTCAGGGCTTCAGGAGCCTCTTAGAAGGCACTCTGTGTTGAACTGTGTCCTTCAAAAAAACCTGTTGAAGTGTTAATACCTGGCACTTGTGAGTGTGACCTTATTTGGAAATAGGGCCTCCACAGATGTAATCATTTTAAGATGCAGTCACACTGAAATAGGGTGGGCCCTTAATCCAATTGACTGGTGTCTTTATAAGAAAAGGAAAGAGAAACAGACAAGGAGAAGACCATGTGGTGACAGAGGCAGAGCTTGGAGTGATGCAGCTTCAAGTCAAAGGGCGTTAGGGACTGCAACAACTCCCAGGGCCAGAGGAGGCAGGAAGGACTCTTCCCTAAGATCTTCAGAGGAACCGTGGCCTGGCTACTCCTCGACTTCGGCCATCTCGACTATGAGAGAATGTGTTTCTGTTGTTTGAGCCACCAGCTTTGTTACAGGCTTCCTGTCCCTGTGGGTCACGGGTCAGACCTTACCATGGAGAAAGGCCCTGTTGTCTGCTGGGAGTCAGTGTGCAAGCCGTCTCCTCCACAGAATGTGGGCTTACACCTGCCGGGAGGGATAGTGCACCAGCACACTGAAGGAGGGACTGTTGCTGCACCCCTGTGGGCTACCTAATCTGCCTCTAGGGATCACCCCATCTAGAAGGGACCCCCAGTTTCTTCCCCCATAGCCTCTTCACCAAGAGTTGTGTTTCTGGAAAGGGAAAAGTGTAGCTCAGGCTTTGGACAGGAACACCAGCAACACCTACTGAGCCTCAACTTTGGAGGCGCTGTGAGTACATCATCTGAGCTTGTGCTCTCACACAGGAGGGATATCATCACCTCCACTGTATACATGAGCAAGCAGGCTCAGAAGCCTTTGAACCATGTTCCCCTAACAGAATTTAGGTACAGGCCTTTCAGACTCTGGAACCCATTGTGAATGTCCTGCCTCGCCTGGGATGAGCAGGATATGCCAAGAGGGATGCTTTGGCCTTGGCTGCCTGAAGAACAGAGGACACCCTTGTGAAGACACATGGACTGAGATATGTCAGTAACTTGGGGTTACTGAAGGGTGGACATTGAGGCTGTGCTCAAGAGGATGTAGCATGGGCCAGGAGTGGGGTTTTCAACCCCTGTTGCATCTGGCCTCCTGCATTCCCCTGGGGCTCAACCCTGCACAGCCTAAGCCCAACCCAGTGACAGGTCTAGAGTCCTTTATGCCTGGGGTGGTGCTGGGAAGCTGTGGCTGCTCCTTGAAACTCACACGCCATCCTGGGTATATCCATGAGCTTCAACTTGCAGCCTCCAGGCCTGACCCTCACTCACATCCCATGCCGGGCTAGTTTCTGGATGCGGCCCTAGGCTGGCATCTACCCGGTATGCCATAACCCCACCCTCTCTGGTCTATGCCTAAGGTCATCCACTTCTGGCATCAACTCAGGCCTCTTTTGGTCTTTGCATCAGACTCTCTATAACCTTGAACATAGCAGACAACGCTAGAGGTGTCTGTCCAGCCCATACTCTATGAGTTGCCCAAGAGATGGTGCTGTGGTTGGAATGTCCCCTCTTAAGAGCTTAGGATTTAATTGTCATTGCAATAGTATTCAGAGGTGGGGCATTTAAAAAGTGATTAGGACATGAGGGCTGTGCCCTCATGAATGGATTAATGCCACTATCACAGGAGTGGGCTGATTATCATGGGAGTTCAGTCCCCTTTTTCTCTCTCTGTCTCTCAGTGAGCACTTCCTCCCATGTGATGCCTTCTGTCACATTACAACACAACAAGAAGGCCCTCACCAGATGCAGCCCCTCAATCTTGGACTTCCCTCAGCATGAGCCAAGTAAATCTTTTATTTATAAACAACCCAATATATGATAATCTTTATAGCAGTAGAAAACAAACTAAGACATATGGGCCTAGCAACCATGTTCAAGAAACATTGCCGTGTAGTGGTTTAGGCACAGTCACAGTAGGACAAGGCTGCTGAGTTCAAAGTCACATACTAGCTATGTGACCTTGGGCATGGAACTTAACCTCTCTGAGCCTCACCTGCAGAGTGAGGCTGATAATTGCAGCACCTATCTCATAGGGGTGTGGGTGGAGTAGAATTAAACATGCAAAGTACTTAAAACTGTGCATAGCACTCAATAAATGTTGGCTGTTATCATCATCATAATTATCGCAGTCCCCACCACCAATATTATGATTATAGTGTGGTTCTATCTATAGCTGATTTGACCAGAAATGAAAACCTGACTCAACTTGGGCCAATTTGGTTCTCAGTTGCGGGAATGTGGAATTTGTGCCCAAGGACTGAAGGGTCTGATAACAGGAAAAGACACAGGCATGGGGAAGCAGGGAGAGCCCAAGTGCAGACAGAGGGGTGAGACAGATGTGCCCAGAGATGTTCAACTGAGAGGCATTTAGCTCCAGTACAAAATGCAGGGGCTGCCTCTGACTCTGCTCCTGGGTTGCATTTCCTGAGGAAATATCCCCTTTAATCCAGATAGACTGGGTTTGCTTATTTGAGTCCTGAGGGTCAGACATCATGGCAGGCCTATAAAGCAAAAATGGAAATGGGTGGTGCTGGGAAGAAATTTGAGTCCTATTGGTGTATCTGTGCATGCACTTTTGCATGCCATGTTTGCAGGAGGAAACAGGACCCTTTCTTGCTTGATTTTCCTGGCAAATGTAGGTCCATACAGTCCCTGTTCAGGGGAGGGAGGGGATCAAAGCCCAGCAGCGAGCCACTTCCAGCCTCACTTGGAAAGACTATATATTGTTTCCAAATAGCCTTCACCCCCATGCTGTCACTGGCTGGCTGTGTGACCTCAGATGGGTCACCTTTCCTCCCTCAACTTCGAGAGTCCCAATTCATTGGGAGTAGTACACACCTGCCTGCCTCTGTCACAAAGGATACTCTGGGAGAGAACGAAGGACTTCATCCTTTCAGCCCACAATGGGGACCGTGCCTCACAGGTAGGAGGAGAGGCCACCATCATCCAGGAGGGAAGCGATCCCTCCCCACACCCCACAGCACAATCTTTCACGTACTTCCTTCCCTAGGACTCCCTGCCCCTCACCCACAGGGCCCTGAGCTTACTCTTGGGAGGAACTAGCAGAACTGGTGCACCCTTGGGGTCCTGAGAACTGGGTAGGAGCCCCTCCTTCACATGTTTTTCCTTAGGGTCACCAATTGATACCAGGAAGCCTCAACACTCTGTCCCTATAGGGAGAGGAGCAGGGCCCAGCAGACAGGAACCAAATTAGTCTGAATCCTAGATCACAGTGATGGGGCCCTGCAATGTGCAAGGTCCACCCCACCCCCAATGTGTTTGAATAAACTGAGTCTCAGCCATCCTACCCAGAGCCTCTCTTTGTGAAGGGGGCCTGCAGTGAGTGTATGTCTGCATCTGACTCCTCCGTGCCTCTGAATCCAGTCACAGGAACCTCCCTGTGATCACTAATATTTTTCACTTCTGCTTTTTCGCAGCATTTCACTTTGTTGACCACTGCCTACTTCTTGAAACACACCTTCTTGCACTCATCCCTCCCTTCAGCCACCCCTCCTCTGTCTCCTTCTGGGACCTTCTCAACGGCCAGTTGTCCTCAAGGTGCAGTCCTAGCAACTTCTCTCTCTGCACTGTCCCTGGTGGCCTCATCCATACGCTGGCTCCTCCCCTGACTCGTGGGCCAAAGATGCTCAAGTCTGCCTTCGCAGCCCAAACTTGCTCTAGGGCTGCAGCCCAGGGTCCATCAGCCTCCTCCAGAGCTGCCTCCACACCTCCCCACATGACTCTGGGCTCTTCCTTCCTCCTGAAAAAGGACCATCCCTCCCTATCTCCATGAATAATGTCCTTCAGCTTCTAGTTACCTAGTGATAAATATCTGTGATGCCTCACTCTCCACTGCAAATAAAACCCATTAGCTAGTCCTGTCTAGATTACATTTTCAGCATCTTTCTAATCCAAGCACTCTCCCCAGCCTTGGCCACCGCCACAGTCCAGATACACACCTCAGTCTTCCTATCAGATATAGATGCTTCATAAATCTTTTCCAATAAATTAACCTATGTTTTTGCTTGTTTTTTGCTTTGTTTGGTCAAGGTCTCACTCTTGTCACCCAGGCTGGAGTACAGTGGCATGATCACAGCTCACCACAGCCTCCACCTCCTGGGCTCAGGCGATCCTTCCACCTCAGCCTCCAAGTAGCTGGGACTACAGGCACACGCCACCATGCCTGGCTAATTTATTTTACTTTTTTGTAGAGATGAGTTCTCACTATGTTGCCCAGGCTAGTCTCTAACTCCTGAGCTCAAGCAATCCTTCCACCTTGGCCTCCCAAACTGCTGGGATTACAGGCGTGAGCCATCATCCCTGCCTGACCAAATTAACCCAGTTTAAAGTCTAAAGTCCAAGAACTAGTCTCCATCGGACCTGATATGGCAACAGCTCAGTGTCTAACCTAGAACCCATATCTCATCCCAACTCAGAAACTAGAACTCATGTCTAGTGTCTGGAGTCAAGTCCTCCTCACTCCCCAACAACTCAGGAGGTGAAGCCTGGAACCCTGCATCAGCCTGTCTCTCAGTCTAAAGAGTCATGTAGGGCTCAACCCCTTCCACCAACGTCCCTAATTGCATTTTTCCCAAAGAAAACAAGTGTCGATGGGGAGAGGGTTAACAGTTTATTCTATTTTTTCTGAGTGATTTTATCACTGTCGTTAGAACATTCATTGAAGTAAGTGAGGAATCCATCACAGGCTGACAGCAGTGTGCAGACTAATGGCTGTTAGATGGTAATAATTTTTAATATGATTTTTATTTCACTTAATTTCATATGTGCTTGACAAAAGGTCCCCAGTCACTGGGGAGCAGTGCAGAACTGGGAATATGCTCACAGGAAGGTCTATTAAGCCAGGTGCTGGAAGCATTTCAAAGAAACAACTTTGCCATTCGGGGGAAAGTCAGGGACTTGGCTGGGTGAAGGGAGCTGGTTTCTGGCACGATGTCAGGATCACACCCCCACAGACACTGGCACATCCACGCCTCCTGATACCATGAGTCAGAGAGACAGGCACCAAAGTGATGGGCATACCCACATGCACGCATGCAGACTTGCCGAGGCACACACACAGATGGCTCTTGACTTGCAAGAGGACACACAGTCACACCCAGTAAGTTGCAGTCCACGTTTCAATGCAAAGCAGGTATAGGATTATGTGCATAAATATGCATAATGCAAGGAATGGAGGGAGGGAGATTGAGATTCATTCCTTGGCATAACACTGTCTCACCCCAAAATTCAGTGCGCAGTTCTCTCCCTTTCCCTTCCCCTCCCTCTCAATCTCTCTCTCTCTCTCTCTCTCTCTCTCTCACACACACACACACACACACACACGCACGCGTGCACGCGTGGGAGGGGGGAAGAATCACATAGAGAGAACATAAAGATTTTGCCTCATACAAAGTCACAGTTCACACACATACAAATAACCACATACGAAACATCTCTCACAGTCCCCATGACAGACATACACATCCGACTGGGTATGTCCTATAGCCTGTTAATGGGTCGTGAAGCCCTACGAGTTTTTCTAAAAAATGTTTTTAACTATTAGAGGAAGTGATGGGAAGACGAGCCCTCATGCCCAAAGACAAGAAGTGGCCATGTGGCAGGGGACAGTGGAGCATCCTGTTTTGTGTGACCTCAGCCTCTCAACTCTCCTGACAGAGAGCAGGGGACAACTGGCATAGGAATGGCTAAGGAAGAAACCAAACCTGACTTGAGTCCCTGTGTGACATGAGTTGGGGTGTGTCCCGGGGTCTCCCTGGGTGTGATTTCAGGGAGTTGTTCGTTTGGAGCATCAGATACCCTCCAAGACATACAACAGATCAGAATGATGCAGCCCAGATTCCCAGGTCCAGGGGGAGTCCCAAGTGAAGAGGCATCAGCCACAGAAAGCCAGGCTGTGTCTTGGGGACATCTCTCACACCAGCAGGAACCCAAACCAGTTCAAGGATCCCAGCCCAGAATCCAAGTGACCATGTAGAAAGAAGAGAACAGGGAAAAAAGAAGCTAAAGTCTGATGCTTCAAACAACCCACAGTTGTCTGTCCACCTCACCACAGACAGAAGCAGCAGACAGATCACCAATGCCCTGAGCAGGTGAGGAAAGCTGCCACTGTCCCACCAAGCCACTTCTCATGTCTTTCAAAACAAGGACTAGAGGAAACTAAAAAGAGTAGTCGGGTCCCCATGTCTCTTTGGCTTCCCTGCTAGTGGAAGAATTAATTGAGTGGTGCCCACCACAGCCTGCTGTAGCAAGCTGTTGTACACTGCTGGCCACAAAACTCCCAGGGACCTCTTGCTCAAGTCTCCATGTGCTGTCCTTGCAGGCTGACTCTGAGAGGGGCTATTGTGGTGACTAAGAGAGGGAGCTCTAGAATCAGACTGCCTGAGTTTAAATCTTAACTCTGCCCACACTCACTTTGTGAGCCTGGGAAAACTACTTAACCTTTCCATGCCTGCTTCCTCGTCTGTAGAATCTAATAGTAACTTTCTACCTCACAAGTAACTGAGGGCTAAGTGAAAGAGCCTGAATCTTGGAGAACGTTATCTAGGTTATCTACCGTGATTGTTTTCACCCAGTTTCTTCTGGAAAGGATAGGAAATGGCTTTTCAAAGATTCTTTTAGCATTGAGGGGAGCTTTTGAAGATTGGGGAAGTCATAATGTGGTGTCACTCTTCCTCAAGCCATTCTCTAATCACGTCTAGCTTGGGGTCCCCAGTATCTGCAGGACTGAGAAAGGAGTCAGACTAAATTGCCTTGTTGTGGTCAGTCACCCCACACTAACACAGGCACGTTTCAGTGCCCTAAAACACCACACGTGTACACACACACACACACATGTTTCAGATAGTGTCCTAACACACCGCATGCATTCCCTCTAGTCCCTGGGTGGCCACATGCCAGTCAGACTTCCTCCAAGTTGAGGCCTTGCCGACGGAGATCAGCACCACGGATAGCAGCACGCCTCTGTCCGTGGTGCTGTCAGGACTTTTCTCCTTTCCCTTTCTGCATTGTCCTCACCACACACTCACCACGTCCACACTCTAACTAGGAGGTCCATGAGGACACTTATCTGGAGACCGAGACTCCAGGAGACTCAGAGATATCAGTTCAGTGGGAAAGTCTGTGGCTGAAGGAATCCTTTTGTGGAGGAGTACAGCTGGGACAACGGAGGCAGACCACTCCTTGTTTACCCTGGGGCATTTCAGTCTCCCTTTCCCTGAATTAACCACCCCCAGAATTCCACTCTCTGGATGGGACGCACGATGGGCTGAGAAATGGCTCAAGGAGGAAGTATTTGACTTACACTGATTTGGCATGGACTGCGGGTTGGGGTCTGTACTGTGCCCTTTACCTACATTATTCCAGTTCATTCAACAAACCAGAGGTAGGTGTTATTTTTATGTCATTCTGCAGGTGAAAATCCTGAGGTTAGTGAGACTGTTGACTTGTCTAAGTTCCGACAACTAGAGTGGAGGAACTGGACTTGCACACATGCCTAGACTACACTCCAGTGATTCTGTCTTGTGAATTGGTGTGGTCATCACCCTGGTTGCCTATACCCAGCAAAGAAGAAACTCTCAATGAATATGTCCTGAATGAATTAATTAGTGAATAAGTAAATAACCCCAAAGTCCCTGTTTCAGTGTCCTCATTGCTTTGCCTCCTGACTAGAATGTTCATATTTAAAGTTGTTTCTTTCGACATTATGATGTCCCAGCTGTCTCCATTGGCCAGACCTCTCCTCCCATAGCTCCCACAGCCTGACATAAACCTCCATTGCCCCTCAGCAGGGGCTGGCCTTTTCAAACCTCCTTGGATCAGAATCTGAAGGTCCTGAGAGCCTGGTCAAGCTGCCAAGGAAGCCCTGCCAACACTGCCTTTTCAGCTGGAGCTACTGTGGAAAGTGGTTAAGTGCCTACAAATGGCAGCGATCATCATCATTGTCATTGCTGTGGAACATCAGAGTTGTCTCCACCTTGGCATCTGCAGGGGACATATTTAAGCTAGTTTCCAAGGTGGAAGCAGGTCCCTGAGAGGGACATGGCCCATTAATAGGACTTTTGACTTGAGGCAGGAAAGGCTCTGCAGGGTCTCCAACCTGCAGTATAGGAGCTCAGAAATTATTCCAAAGACTCAAGACCAGTAATTCATTTGTGGGTCATAACCCATTTCGATATAGGCCAAGACTTTCCGGAACCATGTGTTTAAGTCTTCATGGAGGCAGGTCAAATCATGAATAAGCATCTAAACTTATATCAACAATAAAACAATTGTACCAAATTACTGTTCATTTAGTACCTACTTATGAGTCCAGCACTATGCTAGAAATAAGGCATGCGAGGTTAACCAGACAAGGTCCTTGTCTTCAAGAATCTCAAAGATCAACAGAAAGAAATACACATAAATGGAAAATTTGTGCCAGACAGTTCTTTGTCAAGGATGACTGAAGAGGGAAAAGATTGGGGTTCTCCTGGGGCCATGTTAGTTGAGAGAGTCCCATGCCTTGACAGCCTTCCCCAGGAGATCTGCCCACCTGTTGTCCCAGCTCCAGACAGCACAGCCAGGAAGAAGAAGGAAAATCCAGTGATGATTAAAAGCACACATTTGGGAGACAGACTGCTTTTTATTCAAATCCCAGTTCTTCCACTTACTAGCTGTGTGCCGTTGTACAAGTTACTAATCTCTCTAGGCTCCAATATCCTCAGCTGTAAAGTGGAATAAAATCTAGCCTGTTGTAAGGATTAAATACACGAGTGAGTATAAAGAGATAGAGCAGAACTTGGCACATAGCGAAGGCCATGGAAACACATGGTGGTGGTGGCAGTGTCATCATCCCAGCACACAAGTCAATCAGAGGCTGGTGCCAAGCTGGAGAAGGTGACACATGGGACCCAGCCTGACTTCACTTGGCTTTTGAGTGGTTCGTCCCTGCCTGAGCTCACACACCATGCCAGGGGCAGAGCCCAGTTAGAGACCTACCTCATCTTTAGTGCACACACCATCCTGCACCTCTCTCTTCTGCTCCCTCTGTGTTAACCATGTGAGCTCCTATGAATCCTGTACTTACTTTTTGGAGCACTTGACATACATTATGCCACTCCAAGCCCTTACAATCATCCTTAAGGTGAGTGCTAGTATGACCTCCATTTTCCAGAGAGGACCCAGAGGCCCAGTGAGATTCAAAACCAGGCAAGATGACTCTGGAGCACAAGCTCTGAGCCATAAAGCTACAAGACCTTGTCCACAAAGGAGGGAAGGTGGATCCTCCCCACCGAGTCTTCCAGCAGCCCTGTTGTCCCTTGGAGATCCCTCCTCTGGCCTGGCTGCAGCGTGGAACACAATGTCCCCATGTCTCTTTTTCCCATGACCCCATGACTCTGTCCACTTTAAAATATTGCTGCTGACCCACATGTGATCCCCAACTGGAGTTGCAAAGGGACACGTTTTGGTATCTTGGACCATGGCTCCTGATTCCCTGTCAAGCCCTAGACTCCCCCCTCATGTCTGGTGTCACTAAGAAGCAGCATCCATGCCTCCTCTTTCAGGCCCTCCTCTCTCTGTCAGACTGATTCCTTCCTCCAGAGAGGGGTCCTGAGAACATAGCTGCCTCCTTATCCCCAGTGGGTGTCAGTCCTGGGAGGTCCCACAGAGTCATTCACTAGGAACACTGCCTCATGCAACCCCTAAAGTGACACGTCCTGGTTTGGGCCATCCCTAGTTACTCCTTATTCTCTGGATGGGAACAATGCCACCAGACAGGAATGGACTCACCCTGCTGCACCTCTCCCCGTCAAGTAGGCTGGCTTGATTCCACCTTCACAAGTTGGGCACACAGCATGGCCCTCTGCCATGCCAGCCACTACCAACACACACACACACACACACACACACACACACACACACAAACTGACTTTGGACGCAAATGGAGCTGGGTTCAAATCCTAGCTCTACTACTAGTGTGGACCTAGCACTTCTCTCTCTGGCCTTCCGTTTTCCCTCCTATAAAATGGAGAAGAGGCTCCATCTCTCTGACCCAGTATGCCTAGGCCTACCAGAGGGGTCTGAGCCCAGAAATACACCCAGGGAGCCCCAGGAGTCAGTGGAACAGGAGGAGCAAGAGGCCTACAGAACACTGGAGGGCCTCACAGCCTTCAGCAACCCGCCCCACCCCCCCACCCCCCACACTCACACCTCCTCTTCCCTCATTTGCTTTACTGGACCAAATATGAGGCAACATAGCTTTGGGTTAAATGCAAGGATTGGAAATCAGATTGAGCCAGGTTTAAGGCTCAACTCTGCTCTTCACTGGCAAATTACCTAGTCTCACTGAGTCTCAGTATTCTCAACTATAAAATGGGGTAAATAATACCTTTCATACTGAGTTCCTCTGGAGATTAAATAAGACCACAAATGGGGAATATCTGACCAAAGTGGGTCAGAAGCCATCCCTTTTTTAAAATTTTTTTTTATTTTAAAGATGTGGAGTACAATTCAGGGTTAAGTGTACAAATGTTCCTTATGCGGGTATCCTTATTGCTGAGGTGTGGAAGCCGTCTCCTAAGGCAAATGGTAAGAAGAGTAGCGAGTTCAGAGAGTCCCAACCAGGACCCCACCCCACAAGGCTGCTCATGACGCAGGGAGATTCCTGAGTCCCAGAACACTATGGTCTATGGGATCGCTTTGGAAAACAATTCCAGAACAGTTTAAACATAGTTACTATATGACCCTGCAGTTCCACTCCTAAGTGTGCCAAGAGAATTTAAAACACAATGTGCCCCTGTATACCATATAAGTATACAGTATTCACAGTAGAATTAGTCACAGTAGCCAAAAAGTAGAAACAACACTAATGTACATAAACTGATGAATGAATAAACAAACAGTGGTGTTTCCATACAGGAATATTATTGGGCAAGCAAAAAAAAATCCATGCTACAACATGGCAGAACCTTGAAAACATGAGGCTAAGTAGAAGAAACCAGACACAAAAGACCACACGTTGTAGGATTCCATTTACATGGAATCTCCAGAAAAGACAAATCCGCAGAAACAGAAAGTAGATCCGTGGCTGCCAGGGACTGAAGGAGGGGGAAACAGGGAGTTACTGCTTAATGAGGATGGGAGGTTACTTTTTGGGGTAATGGAAATGTCTAGAATTAGGTGGAGGTGATGGTTGTGAATACACTAAAAACCACTGAACTATACACTTTGAAAGAGTACATTTTATGGCATGTGAATTCTGTATTTTTTTAAAAGTCTTTTGTAGTGAAGAGTCTGAGCACTGGTTAGTGCCCTGAAGTCCTTTTGCACAAACTCAGAGAATCCTGCAAAGCCCTCAGATGGCCTTGATTCTCAATGGAAAAGTTGTCACAGGCTCTGAGACCCTGCAAAGGACCAGGTGCTGGGCTGTCCATAGAACAGGCATCTCTGAGGCACATAGACAGTAGCCAAGGCAGGGCCCTAGAGCCAAACAGACCCACCTTCAATCCTAACTCAACCACCTTCAGTCTTATGACCACAGGCATGTCGTCAAACCCTCTGAGTCTGAGTTTCCACACATGTAAAATGGGAGATAATAACACCTCCTACTCCAAGTTGTTGTGAAAATCAAATAAATCCACCAGGTAAACGGCCTGGCACAGTGCTAGACACACAGCAAGTGTGAAAAATGGGTGGACCCTAACAGCGTTGAGCTCCCATTAAGTCCTGCCAACATCCCTCCCTGATGGGCAAGAATTGCTATTCCCATTTCACAGATTTTCCCTGCACGACCCCCTCTTTCTCCCCCTTCAGAATACTGGAATACAATGGGAGGCTCTGGGGATTCCCTTGTGGCTGAGGAGCTGGCTGGGAGGCCACCGCAGACAAGCCATAAGAGAAGCTGGCGGCCTGGCCCAGACAGGGACCCAGGGACTGGAGGGGCAGACATGCTGAGTGTCTGGGAAGAGAACTGGACAGGCCTGATGACTCCCTGGAGAAGAAGGAGGACTCATGGCGGCGGACAGACACCTCCCAGGTTCAGGCTTGGTGAGTGGATGGGGTGGGGCTGGCAGGACCCCGAGTTCAGGGACACTGTGGGAAGAAGAGGCCAGAAAGCCCAGGGTCCTGGAAGAGCTCTGGGCTGGTGGTGGAGTTGTGGGAATCACTAGGATGGAGGAGGATGGAGGGGCTCCCGCAGGGAGCATGAGGAGCCAGAGCAGGGTGGAAGGCTGCAGAACCAACCCAGGGAGCAGACGCAGGTAGATGCCAGCAGAGGAAGAGGATGCTCAAAACAGTCAGGAAAACATAGTCAGGGAGGATGGAGCCCAGTCCAGAGACCCAGCATCAGGGAAGGCACAAGAAGAAAGAGCCACCAGGAGACGGGGTGAGAGATAAGGAAGGTGTGTGCCCATGACAGACTGGATTTTCCTCAAGGGGGCAACTGGCTGTACTGGGTGTCAGGAGGGGGGGCTTCAGGGCCCAAACAGATGGGTCAAGGCCTACATGATAGAGAGACAAAGCAGGTGGTCAAGGGAAGGCCCTGTGGAAGGATGCTAAAAGGCCAAAGAAAAAAGAGGGGGCGGCTGTTGGTCAGGACTTGCCAGGGCCTCCTAAACTTTTGGGGCAGAGTTGGCTGCTTCCTCCTGGGAGATCCTACAGTGCTCTCTCCATCCATCCCTCTGTTGCAGCACTGACCACCTGGGAGTAGCATCATCTGTCTCTTCAGTGGGGTCTTCTAATATGTTTCTGCAGCCCCGGGGCTTGTGGTAGAGGGAACAGCAGGGTACCAGGCAAGCAGGCTAGCAAGAAGTAGTACAGGCGAATGGGCGATGCCTCCAGACACACAAGCAGGCCAGCAGACAGGCCGTACCCAGCTGGAAAAGAGGCCCGAGGGACAGGCAGGCAAGGCCATGGAGATGTCTGCCCCTCCCCTTCCGGGTGCCCCCCCACCTACCACCGCTGACACCACCAGGCCTGGAGCACAGATTTATCTCCAAATGCTGCCACAATCCAGATATTGGATTTGTAATCACAGGCTCCAATGTTCACGGGATAAATATACTAACAAACTAATTGTTTGTTAGCTCTGAGGTTGGAGCAATCAACACGTCCAGCGTGAGATATGGGCCACTCACCGGCTCGAGCCTGGGCCATCTCAAGGCCCCGAAGCCTGGTGCCATGGGCACCCACTGGCCCCCAGCAGGGGCTCTGGCCCAGTGTGTGGGCACAGGCCTGAGCATCCACACGGGGGTGGTGCGGGCGGGAGGGCTTCCAGAGCGTGCTGGCACGTAGCCGTCGCCGCTGCCCCTGCCTGAGCCTCGTCAGTGGCAGACATAAACTAACTCGGTTCCTGGGGACCCCAGAGGAGCAGCAGGAACTGTTTGGTAGAGAATTATAGCTGTGGGTGAAATTAGATGTACTCTGAGCCCCAAGGCTGAGAGAAATAAAAAGCATTTTAAATGGAGTGTAGAATTCATATTCCTCAGTCACCTTCCAATAAATAAATCTTGTACCATTTTTTTCTGTAAACAGTGGTTACACTCAGCTTCTATTGTCTCCACATTCCATATGCCAATTGGCAGGGAGTGGCAGGGCCATGCTGGGGCAGGAAAGAAGAAAATAGGGCCTACTTGAGGTTTGGGGGGATTGGACCCCTGGTGGCATCCCTTGAAGGTGTCCCCAGCTTTAAGAAAGCATCAGGAGGACCCCGGGGTCATAGCCCAATTCTGGGCATCCCTCAAGGAGCCCTGAGGCAAGATGCCAAGTATGGTGCTCCCAGCCCCCCAGGTTTGAGACCCAGGAGTCCAGGGTGGCTCTGGTTCTCTGGGTGCCCCCTGTCCCCAGGAAGTGGGGTCCCACCACGCTGACAGCTGGGAGTGGGGAAAGCTCTGCAGTCTCATCCGCAGCAGCTCCCATCACTTCTGGTTTTCTTTTCAAAAAGTCTTTGCCTTCTGGTTACAAAAATGAGTTGTGGGAAATACAGAATTTCAAAGAAGAAAATTATTGCCAGCAATCTTATAATCCTGAAAAAAAAAATCACTGCTGATATGTTGGTCTTTTTCCACTAACCCACATCACTGACGGAAAAAAGACAGGCTCACATGCAGAGACCCCTTAATGTGTTACTCCACAGGCCAAACCACAGTGGACAGCCACCACAGGCCCCAACCCGGGCCTTTGGCAGTGGGTGCAGGCCCACTCCTCCACGGAGCCCATCTTCTGTCCTGCCTGTGCCAGTCCTTCTTCTTGAACCTGCAGGAATTGTCCACTTCCCATGACCTGAGACTGAGGTTTCCACAGCTGCCCTGACCCCGCCCTGCCAGCTCACGAGCAGAGAGGCAGCAGAGGGGACAGCAAAGAGTCTGTGCTCAGACAGCCACAGCTTCAGTTTCAGCTTGGCTCTTACTAGCTGTGTGTCCTTGGGGAAGTCACTGCCTGTCTCGTTCTCAGTTCGAAAACAGAGATAATAAGAGTATACAAGCCGGGCTCGGTGGCTCAGCCTGTAATCCCGCGCCTTTGGGAGGCTGAGGTGAGTGGATTGCCTGAGCCTGCGGGTTTGAGACCCGCCTGGGCAAGCAAGCCCTCATCTCTACAATAAATCAAAAAATTAGCCGGGCGTGGTAGCGCGCGCCTGTAGTTCCAGCTACTAGGAAGGCTGAGGCGGAAGGATCGCCTGAGCCCAGCAGGTTGAGGCTGCGGTGGCCGGGAGCGGCCACTGCACTCCAG
>CAUYQG010064290.1:0-32726 GCA_963574415.1 Tarsius wallacei | reverse complement strand
AGCCGGGCTCGGTGGCTCAGCCTGTAATCCCGCGCCTTGGGAGGCTGAGGTGAGTGGATTGCCTGAGCCCGCGGGTTCGAGACCCGCCTGGGCAGGCGAAACCTCATCTCTACAATAAATCAAAAAAATCAGCTGGGCGTGGTAGCGCGTGCCTATAGTTCCAGCTACTTGGAAGGCTGAGGTGGAAGGATCGCCGGAGCCCAGCAAGTCGAGGCTGCGGTGGCCGGAAGCGGCCACTGCACTCCAGTCTGGGTGACAGAGTGAGACACCAACTCAAAAAAACAAAAAAAAAAGATCAGGTTAGTTAATAGCAATAGTTGACTGCCTTTTTGTTTGGGTGAAACCAGGAACTAACAATGATTTGTTAACTACTTTCTTTGATGGTTGTGGAACCAACAGCAAATGTTTTGTAGCTGACCATCCAGCCTCTACAGCTCCCTGCTGTTATCAGGAAGTTCTTTTGTAGATTTTTTTTATTGAGTTGGGGTCTCACTCCATCACCCAGGCTGGCGTGCACTGGTATGCTCATGGCCACCCCAGCGCCAACCTGCTGGGCTCCAGTGATCCTTCTGCCTTAGCCTTCCAAGTAGCTGTAACTACAGGCACGCGGCTAATTTTTTGATTTATTGTAGAGATGAGGTCTCACCAAGTTGTCCGGACTGGTCTCGAACCTGCAGACTCAGGCAATCCACTCGCCTCAGCCTCCCAAAGTGCTGGGATTACAGGCTTGAGCCACCGCACCTGGCCCATTTGTAGATTTTTACCTTGAGGTTCCTTTCCTAAATATAATTTACCAAATTTTCTCAAGTGTTGCTGGCTTAATTGTGCCTCGTGCTTCTCCACATCTGTTCTCCCCCATTTATTTATGAAAGGACATAATATGGAGTCAATATAGCCAATGAGCAGTCATTTTGACATTGTTTAGCTCTGTCATATTTTTCTTGCAGTTCACTTTTTTTTTTGAGTTGGAGTCTCACTCAGTTGCCCAGACTGGAGTGCAGTGGCCGCTCCCAGCCACTACAGCCTCGGTCTGCTGGATCTGCTCAACCTTCCAAGTAGCTGTAACTATAGGCGCGCGCTACCACGCCCGGCTAATTTTTTTGATTTATTGTAGAGATGAGGTCTCACCAAGTTGCCCAGGTGGGTCTCGAACCCATGGGCTCAGGCAATTCACTCACCTGGCCTCCCAAAGCACAGGATTACAGGCTGAACCACCGAGCCGGCTTTGCAGTTCACTTTAATTTACACTCTATTCACTAACCAAGGACAGGACTGGTTTCTCAGATATAGCCATTGATAACTGCTTTATAATCTTTCCCCAGCTTGTTTTGTAAACAAGTTAACCTAATCAGCCCTTCCTGACCTTGGAGACACAGACCCCATCACCATGGCAGCAATCTTGTGACTAACCCACCCGTCTGCCTGTGGTCCATCACCTGAAGTCAGTACCTGCACTTACTTGCCTTTTCCTGATTACGTGGAGCAGACCACTACCTAACCACCTTAACGACTTGCCCCCATCAAAAGGGAATGTTTAAAAGCATTCAGCCTCGAGCAGCCATTCGCCATTGCTTTGTTAAACTCTAGTGTGTTCACATGACTCTTTGAGTTATGGCTGCCATGTTTCTTGGCTTTGGCCTCCTCTCCTACCTTAGGGTGGTGAATCAATCAATCAGTCTCTCTTCCTTTGTCATTGCCTTGCTAAGCTATGTTCTAGCCATGTGTTCTTTGACCAGGCCATGTTTTCCTAAGCTTTGGCCCCCCACGCTACCCTGGGGAGGTGAGTCTCCTCTCTCTCTCATTTACTTTCTAAATAAACTATATTTTCTAGCCAGGCTCGGTGGCTCAGCCTGTAATCCTGCACTTTGGGAGGCTGAGGTGAGTGGATTGCCTGAGCCTGCGGGTTCAAGACCCACCTGGGCAACTTGGCGAGACCTCATCTCCACAATAAACAATTAGCCGGGTGTGGTAGCGCGCGCCTGTAGTTCCAGCTACTTGGAAGGCTGAGGCGGAAGGATCGCCGGAACCCAGCAGGCTGAGGCTGCGGTGGTCGGGAGCATGCCACTGCACTCCAGTCTGGGCAACAGAGTGAGACTCCAACTCAAAAAAAACCCACCAAACTATATTTTCTGATCTAACTTCCGTACAATTCTTTGCATCTTTCACACGGCACTGGCTTACAACCCTACCCCAGCAGATCTGACCTAACATTTTGGAGGCCCTGCTGGGATTTTTAACCTAACAATTTACTTATCCAATCATTGGTGTCAGTATGGGCTCATGAACATTTTTTTTTCCTTTTTGAGTTACAGTCTCACTCTGTCGTCCAGGTTAGAGTGCAGTGGCATGCTCACAGCTGTGGCAACTCCACCTGCTTGGCTCAGGCGATCCTTTTGCCTCAGCTTTCCTAGTAGCTGGAACTACAGGTGTAGGCCACCATGTCTGGCTAATTGTTTGATTTCTTGTAGAGATGAGGTCTTCTCAGGTTGCCCAGGCTGGTCTTAAACCCCTGGGCTCAGGCAATCCTCTTGCCTCTGCCTCCCAAAGTGCTGAGATTACAGACATGAGACACTGTGTCCTGCCTCCTGGGTACCTTTTGTAAATCACTTAATCTAGTTGAATCTCAGGGCTGGGTGTGGTGGCTCACACCTGTAATCCCAGCACTTTGGGAGGCTGAGGCAGGAGGATTACTTGAGCCCAGGAGTTCCAGACCAGCCTGGGCAACATAATGAGACCTCATCTCTACAATAAATTTAAAAAATTAGCTGAGGGTGGTGGCATGCACCTGTAGTCCCAGCTACTTAGGAGGCTGAGGTATGAGGGACTCAAAAGACTCAAAAAGCTATAATTGCTGTAAAAGAAACGTTTGCTATATTTTATAAACTCGTACCTCATGTTCATTGTATTTTAAATCCTACCTCAGACTCCGTAAGACTAGGCACATGTAGGGTGCCTGGTAGCGACTGTAAAGTTATACAATGTTTCAAGCAGTGTCTGTGCTTAAAACTTTGTTAAGCTTTTGTGTATCCCATAATTGCCATGTTGGCTTCTCCTGCTTCTGCAAAGGTATGTGAATGGTAAGCAATACGCCCCTCCCGAACATTCCTTTACTTAGATTATGTTAGACTCTGTGGCGCCAGCCACCCTTCTGGTGGGCTCTGTGTTGTTTCAAACCTTCTTGTATGCTTATCTGGCATTCCATTCTGCCCGCTTAGCCGTTGCCTGTCCATCATAGGCAACTAAGCCCAAGCCCACGAAAAATCAAAAATGAACCAACCAATCAGTATCTCTGTAACCATGTATATGCAATTCTATCCAATCCTGTGTGAACAAGTTTGTAAAGCCACCCCATTTCCTCAGAATTATGTATAAAATGTGTGTGTTAACCTGAGTCGGGCCTCTCGTTCCAAGTGCCACTGTGCCGGCTATGAACGTGAGCCCAGACTGGAGCCTGAATAAAGACCCTCATGTGTTTGCATCGGAGCTGGTTCGTTGGTGGTCTCTTGGATTTAGAACTTTGAGTTTAACAGTGGGAGGTGGTAGATCTGGAGGATCGTCAGCAATAGGAGACAGAGGGCAAGCTGCAGTTTCACTCATGTTTATGGTGATGGCACAGGTTCTGGTTCCTTGCTGGATTCAATTCAATCTACACTCTTGAAAATGTGATTCAGTAATGGCTGAGTAGTAGCTATTTTTTTCTCCTCATAGATGACACAGTAGTACTGGATTGTATTCTGAATGACTGCTGCAACATTCCTGTACTGTTCTGCATTCTGATTCTCTGCCTCAAAAACTAACAGTGCCTCCAGAAATGAAGAAAAATCCCATTGCCATTTCTGGTATCATGAATTTCTTTATTTCTACAGCTACTTCTTCTTCCTCTTGTCTCTCTCTGTCCTGTTTCTGGGCTTTCATCAGATCTTCATTAGTATGCTCCTCATGCTACACAGCAAGGAGTTAGATGAAGTTTTCCTCTTGAGGATCTAGCTCCACCTTCTCAAAGTGGGTCACTAAGTTGCTGGATACCTCTTTGGACTCCTCATCCACCTTCTCAAATCCACAAAAATCATGAAGAAACTGCAGGCAAAGTTTCTTCCACATGACAGTGTACATCAGACACATTAACTCATGTGATTGAACATGTGAACATTTGTTTGCATCTTTGAAAGCTTATAATTTGAAGGTTCATATGTAGAAGATTTACTGTATTCAAAAATATTTGCTTCTCAACAAAAATTGGCAAGGCTTTCAAAGAAATAATAAAATATGGCCCATACACAGAAGCAAAGAAAGAAACTAATAGGTAGTGAACCAGCATACTTGTTAACTAATATTATTCAGATTAAGTAACAGAAAGAAAAGAAAAATGATTACAGCCTCAAAGACTTATGGAATATCAACAGATGTATTAATATATGTTTTAGAAGTCCAGGAAAGAGAAAAAAAGTGAGCAAAATGCAGAAAAAAAATTGAAAAAATAATGACTGAAACTGCCCAAATATGATTTAAAAATTAAGATGAGAAAAAGTTTTATAGATATCACTTAGGATGCATAGAAGGACATCCATACTGAGACACATCATGATCAAATCATCAAAACCCAAAGACAGAGAATCTTGAAAGCAGCACTGGAGGGGCACTTCATCATGTACAATGGATCTCAATAAAATTATAAGCTGATTTTCAGAAACCATGAAAGTCGGAAGGCAGTGGTATAATATATTCAAAGCACTGAATGGGAGAAACAAAAATTATCAAGTAGTAATTCTCTATCCGGTAAAACAAACCTTTACAAACGAAAGAGAAATTAGGACATTCCAAAACAGACAAAAATAAAGACCACTTGTGGTAGAACTTACAACTGGTGGAAAAGGAAATTCTTCAGGCCAAAATAAAAGGACACTGGACACTTATTCTAACTCCAAATGAAGAAATAAAGAACACCAAGAAAACAACCTTCATGAATAAAAATGAAATATAGTAAACGTCTGTTTTTATTTGTTCCTTTTTAATTTGCATTTTGACTTAAAGAATAATTGGAATAATTATAAATGTTGTTAATAAAAACAATGTGCGAAAATGTAATTTATCACAACAACAAAAAAGTAGAAAAGAAACAAAGTAACTTGGATTAATAAAATATGATGATTCATAAAATGCAATCTTATTTAGACATCCATACAATTAAATATTATTGAAATAAATATTATTTCTCATTCATATAGAATGGAATACTGTTGCATGCTATACTATAGACAAACTTGGAAAACTTTATGCTAAGTAATAGAAACCAGACATAAAAGCCATATATTGCATGAATTCAATCATATGAAATATAATTATTTTAAATTTATTGAGCGTTGGTTATGACCTAGCATATATTCTAACATATGTTTCATGTATATTTGAAAAGGATGTATATTCTGCTCTTGTTGTATGGAATGTTCCAGAGATGTCTTTTAGGTCCTGTAACATTAATAGCGTTGTCCAAGTCTTATTTTTCTTTTGTTGATCTTCTGTATAATGGTTCTACCTATGACTGACTGTGGGTTGTTAAAGTTTGTAACTATTATGCTTGAACTATTTCTATTTATGCCTGTTTTTCCTTCATCTATTTTGGGGCCTTAATGTTATATGCATACATATTTAAAATTGTGCCATCATCATGATGGACTTAGAACTTTATTATCTTAAAATATCATTTTCTTTTAAAAATACTTTCTGATTTAAAATCAATTTTGTTTAATATCAGCATAGCCATTCTACCTTTATATAGTTGTTGTTTGCATGATTTAACTTTTTTTAGTCTTTTACCTTAATCCTTTTTGTGTCTGTGACCTAAAGTGTTTTCCTGTAGACAATTTAGAGATGAGGCCTGTTTACTTTTTCTGCCTTTCTAAAAATCTCTACATTTTGCCAAGACTGCCTAATCCATTTGCATTTGTTATTACTCTTAATTTAGTTAGATTTCTATCTGCCACTTAATTTTTTACATATGTCTCATATATTCTTGTTTTTCTAGCGCTCCTTTTCTATTTGAATTGGCATTAAGTTAATGTTGATTTATAACATATTTTAATAATTTTTTTGGTTTTTATGTTTCTAAAAAGTGAAAATATATTAATTCCTTTTTAATGTTTTAACTGAATCTTTCTGTGCTTCCTCTAGGAACTGTTTACTATCCACATCTTAACTTATCAAAAGATATTTCAGATTTATATTAACTAACGTCCAGTGAAATATAGAAATGCTGCTCCTATAGCTCTGTTTCCTTTTTCTCCTTTTTGTACTATTATTGATAAAAATATACCATGTATATATATTGCAAAATCTGCAGTACATTCTTATAACTATTAATTAATGTAATATTATATGTTAATTTTAAAACTGAGGGAAGAAAGACTGCAAAATATGCTTATAGAATTTATTATATTACCCTATTAATTTACATGTATTGATTCTCATCGTGTGCTCCTGCCAATTCAAGTTGCCAACTGGTGCTGTTTTTTTACTGCACAGGTTTACTACCACCTGCTGCTTTGTGCCATTATTTTCAAATATTTTACATGTCTAAATTACAGTCTTAACAACACAAGTATATACATGCTGCTTTATATAATTGTTTTTGAAATCATTTAAGAGATAAATAAATAAATAACTATTCCTTTCTATTATGTTTTGTGATTGTGTAACTACTTTTACAAATGCTTTTTGTTTCATCACATAAATTTGAATTACTGACTGGAATCATTTGCCTTCAGCCTTAAAATTTTCCTTCATTGTTTCTTATAAGAGGTATCAAACAGTAATACTGGCGCTCAGGGTTTGTTTTCATAAGACTGTGTTTATTCAAACTGCCTTGCTGAAATACATTTTTGCTGCTTGTAAGACTTTTGTTTGGCAGTTTATATTTTCCTTTTAGAACTCTGTCTATGTCATCCTAATGTATTCTTGTCTGCAAAATTTTGACGAGACATCATCTGTTAGTCTTATTGGGATTCCCTTGTAGGTTATGAGTGAATTATCTCTTAATGCCTTAAAGATTTTTTCTTTGTTCTTTTTTCAATATTTTACTTTGACATTTTGCGTGCCTCCATGTAACTATTCTTATTTATCTTCCTTAAAGTTTGTGGAGATACTCAGATGTGTAGATTTATATGTCATCAAATTTGGAAAGTTTTTAAGCATTAATTTTTTAGATATGTTTTCCTGCTACTTTTCCTTTCTCCCTCTTTTCATACTCTCAGTACATGCATGTTGAGGAACTTCATGCTGTCTCATATTTCACTTGAGACTTTGCCCATTTTTTTTGACTTTATTTATTTTTTTGAGTTGGAGTCTTTCTCTGTAGCCCAGACTGGAGTGCAGTGGCATGCTCCCGGCCACCACAGCATCGACCTGCTGGGCTCCGGCGATCCTTCTGCCTCAGCCGTCCAAGTAGCTGGAACTACAGGCGCGCGCTACCACGCCTGGCTAATTTTTGATTTATTGAGATGAGGTCTCACCAAGTTGCCCAGGCGGGTCTTGAACCCTCAGGCTCAGGCAATCCACTCACCTCAGCCTCCCAAAGTGCTGAGATTACAGGCTGAGCCACCGAGCCCGGCTTTTTTTGACTTTATATTTCTTCTCTGTAGTGAGAATTTTATGATCTCTATAAAACAATCTTCATTTTCATTGGTTATCTCTTTTGCCAGTACCAACTATTAACATTTTCTTTTAAATTATTATATTTTTTCTTTTTCAAGTTATTATACTTTTCATCTCCAGTGTTTCATCTAGTTTGTTAAATAATTTTAATATTTTTATTGATATATTATTTTTGATGAGGCATTGTCATCGTATCTCTCTTTACTTTTTTAAAAATGGTATTCTTTATTTATGGGAACTCATTTTCAGTATTTGTCAGTAAATGTCAAAATGTTCATTTTTTGTCAGTAAATGTCAAAATGTTAATTTAATCCATCATCTCTGTGTCCTCTTTTAGGCAGTTTTTCTTGACTTGTGTATGTGGCACATTCCCTTGACATTTTTGTATGTGTTACAATTTTGATTAAAAGTTAGACATTTTATATAATATACTGAAACAATTTGAAACTACACCCTCTTTCTGCTGCTTGCTGTTGTTTGCTTATCTGTTTACTTACTTGGCACTCCTGAAAATAGATAGTAAGTAGTTTTCCCCCTGCCTTGTGAAGTCTTTTACATTTACTCTTTAGAGAGAACAACCTTTAACATAAATGCAGTCACTTGGGATGACAATGAAGGCAATGGTTTCAGCAGGGTTCTCTGTTATTGTCTCTTTCCCTCTCTCATAAGCTATCTGACATTGCCATCTCAAAAATCTGTAATCCTCCACTAATTGCTAGGAGATCTCTCTATTGTTTTCAACAATGGTCGGGGCCCTAAATACTTCTATAGTATGATTTAATTAATTTTGGACACTTATCTGAGATAATGGCATTAGTTGGCGGTCTCCAGTGGGACAGAACCAATAGAACACACACACACACACACACAAATACACACACACTCATGCACACATATGTATATATGAGTGTATACACACACACACACGCACACACACACACACACACACACACATATGACTTAAAAAAAACAAAACAAAAGCCAAAATTACATTTTGGAGGACTGCTCCCTAGGAATTTGATTCTCCAGATCAAATGTCAACCAAAATGTTTATATGGAAGTTTTAAGAAGGTTGAGTCACGATTTGCAGAAGACAAACAGGTGACTGGTTCTTCTGCCATGATAACACACCTGCCCACACCGCACTGAGTGTTCAGCAGTTTTTGACCAAAAACAGCATGAACCCTCCCTATTCACCTGATGTTTCCCTGAGAAACTTCTTTTTGTTTCTCAAATTTTAAAAGTTCTCAAAGGGAAAAATTTTGCTGATGTGGAGGAGGTTAAACAAAAAATGGCAAATACACTAAGAGTCATCAAAATGGATGAGTTCACATACTGTTTGAGCAGGGGAAGAAGTGTGTCAATAGGTGTATAGTGCAATGCATAGAATGGAGAGTACTTTGAAGGTGACTGAAGTGTAAACATGTAAGAGTAAAATACACAGTTTTTAATAAATAAATTTTGGTGTTTTGGGTCCCTCCATAATAGATAGATAGATGATAGATGATGATCATGATGATAGATAGATAGATAGATAGATAGATAGATAGATAGATAGAGAAATATAGAGATACATGTAGATGATATAGATATAGACATAGATATAAATACAGATATTGTTGTGGGACTCCATCTTATAATCATGTGAGCCAATCATGTGAGAATTGGCTTACAAGGTTGAAATCCCAAGATAGATATTGTGTAAACTGGGCAATGAGGAAAGTTGGTAGCATAGCTCAGTCAAAATCCAAAAGTCTCAAGTCTCACACCAGGGAAGTTGACCATGCAGTCCTCTGTTTGAAGCTTAAAGTCAGAGATCAGCCCTCAGGAGACTTCTTATGCAAATCCCAAAGCCCAAGACTGATGAATGTGGAGTCTGATATCCAAGGACAGGAGGAGAGAGACCAAAGCATCCTTCCAGGAGAGGGAGTAAGGGAAGGAGGAAAGGAGAGGAAGAGGGAGAGAAGGAGGGAAAATTAAAGGGGAGAGGGAGGGGAAAAGAGAGAGAGAGAGTGAGAGAGAGAGAGAGAGAAAGGAAACTTAAGTTGCTTATTCCACTTCTTCACCTGCTTTGTTCTAGTCATGCCGACAGCCAATTGGGTGGTGACCAACCACATTGAGGATGTTTTTTTTTTTTTTTCTCCCAGTTCAGTGATTCACATATCAAAAATCTCCTCTGAAAACCCCCACACAGACACACCTAAAAACAATACTTCACCAGCCATCTAAGTATCCCTCACTTCAATCAAGTTGAGACTTAAATATTAACCATGACAGGAGTTTTTTAGGCTAGTATCTAAACTTGGCCAGATTTCAAGAGTTTTCTTCTTAGCTTTCTTTTTTCCTGAACCTCTTTGGTAAACTAATGGGTCTACGGTTTAGATTTTTGTGCTGTCTCAGGCAGCAGCCAGCTTTCTCTTAATTGCTTACCACCAATAGTTCTATTGTTTTGGAGAATTTCCTAAAGCTTTAATTTTCCATATTCTGTACTAAATAAAATCAGTCATTTTGAGGAGAGCTTCAGAACTATTGATCATTATGTTCTGTTTACCCCTTTAAACACAATGTTCAGACCACTTTTCTGGGACTGGAGGAGAGTTTAATAGTACTCTACTTAGAATTATACCCATCTTTATAATCATGGTGCTAGATAAGGGCAGTAGCCTCTGGTTTTATTTGCTTACAACTCCTGGCATAATACTTCCTCTTTACCAGAGTGCTAGGGAGAACGTAATCAAGGCCTCAATATCATCATATTATCATGTCAAGAGTAGAGCCTCAGCTCCATAATAGGGGGCTAGGTGAAAACAGGGACCACTGACTTCTTGTCTACTCACCTGGAATTTACCCTCTTTAACACAGAGTTGGGGAAATGACAAATGCTGGAGGCTTTCCCTTCATGAGAAGATACCATAGCCATTTCAGTAAGAGCTGGGGTGAGAGGGAGCCCTTTCTTCTCAGTCATACCTCACCAGAGTGAAGCTTCATGCAAACTGCAAATGGAGGTAGAGAGTGACTGAGTCATAGCTCAAGTGCCAAAGGCTTTCACTGTCCTTACTTTTATTTTGTCAAAATTCTTGATTAAATGTTTTCTCACTTGCTAATGCCCTTAGAACAGTTTCCAGAGACTTTAAGCTTATGTTGTTAATGTGGTATAATTGTTTTCCTGGGGATCATGTCTGTGAAGTTACTTAAGCTGCCATTTTAGACTTATCAGAGTTTCTTGTCTTTGTTTTTTTTATTTTTTAATTTTTATTTTTTGAGTTGGAGTCTTACTCTGTCACTCAGCCTGGAGTGTGGTGGCACAGCCTCAACATGCTGGGCTTAGGCAATCCTTCCACCTGCGCCTTCCCAGTAGCTGGAACTCCACGTGTGTGCTACAATGCCCAGCTTATATTTGGATTTATTGTAAAGATGAGATCTCACCAAATTACCCAGATTGGTCTCAAAACCCCGGGCTCAGGCAATCCTCTTGCCTCAACCTCCCAAAGTGCTAAGATTACAGGCTGAACGACTGTGTTTGGCCCTTGTCTTTGTTTTAATGACACATTTTGACAATAATCTAAGTCACATAGTGAAGAAGACAATACTAGAAGCAGAATTATCAGATAGGGATATACTGCAGTAGCCCTTGGTAATGCAGACATATATAGGTCGAAACCTGCATGCAGTTTCTAAGAATATTTGAAAACTTAACAGAGTCAAATCAGTTTAAGCTAAATAACTTAAAATTATCTTTCTCTATTATGGGTGATACATAGATAGAAGAATGGAAAATAATAGAATTGTTGATAAGGTTAAATGTTGTTAACAGTTGATAAGAAGAGTGGAGGAACATGTGTTTTGAAAAATAGTAGATTGCCAAGATTTTGTTTTGGATGATATTCATACATTCAAAGTATTACTGGCCAATGTTAATGTGTGTGTGTGTGTGTGTGTGTGTGTGTGTGTGTGTGTGTGGTGTGTGTATGTGTGTTTTATGTTGAGTTGTTAAAGAATAGGTTTTAATTATGAGTCAGTTGTATTTGACCATTAGGGTTTTGTTAGGCAAATAGTTGAAAGGAATGTTAAAGTTATTATGTACTGTTAGTATTGTTATTAACACTATTATTGCTAATACCCTTAGTTACCATATTTGATGGATAATTGTTTTAATTTCTCTATTTAACAGTCTAAACAATATGACACTAGTTGTAACAGGCAGTCTCCAAATGAGTGATGGCATATTAGGAGCTTTTGCTAGACTTCCTACTAAAAGGTTTATTCCCTGGTCTTGGTGTTTTTCTCACCTACTTCTACAGATCATTATTTTACTCTTTATCAGAGGAATTCAGTATTCAGATTTCTGAAGAAACCTCACTTTCCAATTCTCTTCTCCCCAATAATCTGTCCTACAAATTTATTTGCCTTGGTCCATCTGGAACTTCAGCTTCATTACCTAAACTCTGGTAACTCTTAGTGTTTTCTTGTGTTCCCTTTTTGTATACTATAACCTGGAAATTCTCAAGACAATGGCAAGTATAGGGTTTACTTTATTTTTTTTCTCACCTGTCAAGGATTGCTGTACTTTATGTCCTGGTGTATAGTTACTTGAAATTTGTTGTATATTCATGTATATTGATTATTTTTAAAAATTATTTCAGATGGGAGTATAAATCTAAGCCTATAACTCTATCTTGGTCAGAATGAATAGTTCAACTACACTAGAAATACTAGCAACAGCTATCGCAAAATGAAAATTTAAAACTCTCGATTATAATAGTATTTTAAAACATAAAATATTAGTAAAAATTTAACAAATTACATGTAAGATCTTTATAATTGCAAAGTATAAAATATTGCTGATAAAGAATAAATAAGGCCAGATAAATTGAGAGATAAATTTGTATAATGGGGAACTCAGTATTATGTCATTGTTTCCCAATTAGATGTATAGATTATTGTAATCCTGACAATATTCCAATCATATTTTTGGTAAACATTGCCAGGTAATTCTTAAATACATGTGGAAATGCAAAGAATGTAGAAGATAAAAAGTCATCCTGTGAAAGAAACACGTGGTTAAGTCATAGTTCCTTCTTTTCAGACTTAATATAAGGCTAAAGTAAATTAGAGAGAGTAATATTGAGATAAGGGTTGACAAGTGGAAACCTGTAGTGAAATAAAAAGAACATAAATAGACCCACGGTTTTACAGTTAATAGATTTGTGACTTATTTGTTTATTTTTGCCCAATCAATTCAATGGAAAACAGAAATCTTCAAGAAACTGTGCTAAACCAGTTAGATAGCTATATGTGACAAAAATAAACTTTCACTCCTAAACTCACATTGTACAAAAAATTAATTTGATATAGATCATAAGTTGAATTATGTCAGCTAAAATTATAATTAAAAACATTTTAGGAGATTAGAAGAAGTATAATTCTTCTAAGTTATATAGGACGAATGACAGCCTTCAGTTAACTAACTTACAGTACTTTTAAAAGAAATACCTGTATTAAAATGGTTTTTAATTTGATAAAATGTAACTGGTTAGCAGTTCTTTCATTTTTAAGACTTTGTTTTTTCTTCAAAACTTCTCAAAAGATATATGACTGTTTTACTACTTTTAAATTGTGTCTAGCCAAGGTTATATTTATAAATACATTTAAAAATTTGAATTGTACTACTACAATTTTCAAAAAGTATGTGTGACCTCTTCAGCTGTCTTAAATACCAAATGCTGTTATTTGACGTTTATAATTAGTTGTAAAAATATAGCACATGATTTTGTAAAATTATCAATTTTCTGTTCCAATGATTCTTTTTGGTCCATTAAATAATTTGCTTGAGATTTCTGTGTCTCCTCAGAATAAGTTATCATCATCTTTACACAAACTTCCCTTGAATAACGGAAGTTATAACTTCCAATAACATGTGCAAAGATTAGGTTGACTGAGGTTTTTCATAGCTGGGGAATGAGTGGGGAAGAAAGTTGAGACATTTCCCCAAAATCAAAGTCCATTTTCTATAATATCATAATAGTTATCTGATTTTCTCAATTAATCTATTCACCATGTTTCCAATTTAAGGAAGAATGTAAGGTTGAATAAAAATTCAAAGTTCTCCCAACCCTTTTAAATCCATCTATGAATTCACACAATAAATAGAACAGGAGGCACATTCCAGAAAAAGTATCTGTGGCAGTGATGCTGCAATTATTAGAAATTTCCTTCATGTCCCTAAGGCTTTGGCAAATGAACTTTTCTTATCATTAGTTTTCAATATTTTAGTATCATATTTAGTAACATTTCTTTTTATTTCCTATATATTCATCATTATTAAAAAATTGGGTAAAATAGAGCAGCAGTTCCTAGTTGCTGCCAGATAATCTACAATCTTTAACCTTTGAGTTCTATGAATAATTTATATAATTAGCAACTCCATCAGAAATGCCAAATTTGCACAAATTTAACATAAGCATCTAAGTAAGGATTTGAGAAAAAAAATCCTCTGTCATGAAATAATTTGTCATATTTTATTGCTTTGATCAAAGTAAGGCATTATCCATTTTTTCCTGAAAAGTCTACTATATAGAATGTTAATGTAAAGTTTTCTAATTATTTGCGGTGGTAGAATTTTTCAACTTTAAAAAAGAATATTTTAAGGTATTTATATATTCTATTTTTCATTTTAGAAGAATATACTCAAAAGAAAAAGCAACTTCATTATGATTTCTTCTTCATTCCTTTGGAGGTATATTTCCATAATTTAGAATACTTGGTTTTAGAAAATTAAATTCTTCTTTCAGAATTTCTTTTGATTTGCAAGTTCAGACTGACAGTCCAAAGAAATGAAATGTGAATATTTTAAAAATTCCTTATAAAAAGAAAGCTATTGCAACTAAATTATGTTATAAAAATGCAGAACTTTCACAATTATGTTGCTAAACATGGTAAGTAGCTTATCTTTCCAATTCTTGACATCTTAATTTACATATGATAAGGTAGCTGTTTCATATCTCTCTATAATAATCTGAGTTTACATTAGCTACCAAGAAAGTCAATTTTTCCCCAAAAACACAAAGTATCACACAGATGTAACTTATTTGTATTCAAAACTTTCTCCTTAAGTTTAGAGTATGTCAATGTTTTCTATAATTTTCCAAAAAGGAAAAGAAGATATAGAAAGAGCAATACTCTCCCACAATAAGTCAGCTATTATAGTAGCATTAAATTTCAGCTTTAGGGGCCCATAATTTTTGGAATTTAATGTTTAATTATAATTCATGTGTAACACAAATATACTCACAATTTATGTGTACAAAGATTTTTCTTATACATATCTAAGTTGTGTAGCCCATATCTGTAAGTTGTTTTGGTTCTGGAAAAGCTTCCCAAAAATAGCTAAGAGGCCTAAATATGTACCATTTTTTAAAGTATAATTTTGTAATTTCTGGTTCCAAATATCAAGCCAGCCACACTAACTTTTCAAATGTTTCCTGTTTAAAGCCTGTTTGAATGATTGAAGAAATATATTAATTACAGTAAATCTGTGCAATTCTAGTAAAAGTAAAAGAAAAAATGAGAAAAAAAGATGAAAAAGTATGTAGGTTTAAATTTAAATTTAATTAAAATTGACATGTCAATCTGTAAGATTATTTAATTAAAATATGCATCTTTTGAAAATGTAATGTTTCCAATAGAATTTCTGAAAAAAATTTAAGACTAAAAATTACAATATCTTGGAAATGGGGGACCACAAAGCAAAACTATATTATTAGTGATCCTTAATTGAAGCAAGTTGAGATTGTGTTGATATTTGTAAGTGAAGTTTTTTTTATTTTTCTTTTCAGGATCTCACTCTGTCGCCCATGCTGGAGTACTGTGGCATGATCATGGCTCAGCACAGCCTTAACCTGGGCTCTAGTAATCCTAACACCTCAGCCTCCTGAGTATCTAGGACCACAGGCATGCACCGACTATTTTTCTTTTTCTTTGTAGAGACGAGATCTTGCTATGTTGCCTAGGCTGGTCCTGAACTCCTGGGCTCAAACAATCTTCCTGCCTTGGCCTCCCATATTGCTGAGCCATCGTGCCAGTCTATGGGATTTTTATTACAGAAATTTTTGCAACATTTGTGAGTAGTCCCCCAAAGTTCAAGTCCACCTGGAACCTTAGAATGGGACCTTATTTGGAAATAGGGTCTTTGAAGATGTAGTTGGTTAAAAATCTTGAGATGAAATTATCATGGATTTAGACTGGCCAAGCCCTAAAACCAATTGCTGATGTCTTCCTAAGAAAAAGGAATGGAATAATGTTTTAAGGTATTTATATATGGTATTTTTACAACATTTTAGAAGAATATATTCAAAAGAGAAAGAAGCTTTATTATAATTTCTTCTTCATTTCTTTAGAGGTGTATTTCTATAATTCAGAATATTTGGTTTTAGACAATTAAAGTCTTCTTTCAGACCTCACAATCGCAATCCCATAAGACCACCTTTCCATTTTTGAAGTCTAGTTGCAATACTCAGAACTTTTGTACTTCTGACTCACCAGCTATCAAATGTGGGTTTCTACAGCCTTCTTCTCAGGTTTGGTAACTTGCTAGAATAGCTCACAACTCAGGGACACATTTACTTAAAGTACTTAAGTGAATAGCCAGGTAAAGAGACACATAGGACAAAGTCTAAAAATGTCCCAAGTATAAGAACTTCTGATTCATGGAGTTGGGGTATGCCACCCTCCCAACATGCAGATGCCTTAATCAATCCAGGAGCTCTCTGAATCATGTCACTTAAGTGATTTTAAACTGAATGAATGTCACCAAAGTTATAAGAGAAAACAAGAAATGGATAATAGATATTTGAAGATTGAATAACGTTAGATTCGAAAGAAAAATTTTATTAACATGAAGAAAATTGTAAAAGATTTCAACATCTTAAATGAATGATGAATGAATACACATGTGTAGGTCAGTGAAAAAGCAGCATTGTGTGTTGTATAACCAGATGATGCATGATAATTTATAACTGGAAATTGCAGAAATATAATTTCAAGAATGTGTCCACATATAAATGAGAGACAAGCTAAGGGTTTACAAAAGCACATAGACTGATGTAATGGACATTGGAGACTCAGAAAGAGGATGGTAGGAAGAGGGGAGAGATAGAAAAAATCACCTATTGGGTGCAATGTGTACTAGTGAGAGTGATGAGTACACTTAAAGCCCAGACTTCTTCATTTCTATAAAATGCATTCATGTAGCCAAAACCATTTGTGCCCCTAAAACTACTAAAATATAAACTTAAATAAGTATTTTGAAGAGATATCTGCACTCTCATGTTTGTTGCCACACTATTTACAATAATCAAGATAAGGAAACAACCTAGACGCCCAACACTGGATGAATAAAGAAACTGTGGGATATATACATAATGAAATACTATTCAGCCATAAAAATATACCAATCATGTGACAATATGGGTGAAGTTGGAGGACATCAAGTTAAGTAAAATAAGCCAAACATAGAAACACAAATACTGCATGATCTTACTCATATGTGAAAACTAAAAAGAGAAAAATAATATAGTGGCAGAAAGTACAAAAGTGGTTACCACAAACTTGGGACAGGATAGAAGAGGACAGGGAGAAATTGGTCAAAGGGTACAAAGTTACAGTTAGGAAGAATAAATTCTGGCATTCTTTTGTGTAGTAGGTGACGGTGGTTAACAGTAAAATATTATGCATTACAAAATAGGTACAAGAGAAGCTTTTGAATATTCTCACCACAAAGAAATGGTAAATGCATAAGGTGGTGAAAACAGCAACTACCCTGGCTGGGTCATTATACAATAGATATGTACCAACATATCAAATTGTACCCCATAAATATGTACAATTACAATGTGTGTCCATTTTTTAAATAAATAAAAATTTTAATGGAAAGGAAAAGAATGTGCCCCAAAATGAGGCAGTATCTGACCAGATGGTACCATCATTATGTTATCAGGGCCAAGATCAGACCCAGGGAATGGAATAGACAAAAGACTGGTGCCTTAAATATCCTTTAAATGATCATAATGTTATTTTGGCATGCTTCTCCCTTGGTCACTTTTTCTCCTTTAGGCTGTTCTCACTATTTGATGATTTTACATATTTTTCTCCTTTGAAGTTCTAAACCCACAGTTTATGATAACTTTAACTTAAAGCTACGTCATGATTAGTTGCTTTGAAGTAATTCCCTAGCTACCCACTTTGTACTTTGAGCTAGTTCTTTGGTGAAGACTATCTCCACTTACTATGGGTTGATGTTGAGAAAAGGAATCATCTCTCATAAATATCTTTTAAAAATCTGAGTATATTACTTAAGCAAGAACTGTACCTGCAGAAAACAATCTCTATTAGTTTAAGGAATTAAGAAATTTAATAACTTTTGGAATTTAGGAAGGTTCAGGACTTTGAAAGATTTTTAAGATGAAGAACTGACTGATTTCAGCATGGATACTGGAGCAGAATAATTGCTGATTTGGCTAGGTTTCAAAATTAGAGTACAAAGCCAAGCTTTAACTGATTGTTGGGTATGAAATAACTTCTGTGGTAACTTGTTTCCTCCTTGAGTCTATGAACAAGAAGAGTATGATGATTCTTTTTTTTTTTAATAATATTTTTTTCCTTAACATCAGAGTTCAACTACTTGGCAATATCTCTTTTACTTCAGAAAAAAAATGTATCTCCAAAGTAATCTTAGTATCATAAATACAAAAAAAAAAAAAAAAACAGTAGAAGTAAGGACGTTTTAAAAATAGATGCTTTATATAAGTAAATGTGGAAATAAAACATATACATTGCCTCATTCACCGTTATGAGAGTTGTGAGATAAAGAAAATTCTTCAGCTGGGAAATGTTCTCAGGTACACATGATGTTTTTATTTTAGATGAAATAGAAATTTCAAGGGCCATTCTAAAGACAGAATAAGGTAGAAGAATAGTTGATTGAAGGTTAGTGAACAATTGGTCCTGAATAATTTGAGAATGAGAATTCAAGGACTATAGATGACCAAAAACATGCATACTAACCCAGTGTCAAAGGTTGTTTAATTCTATTCAGTCTGTGGACTGGCATAAATGGAAATTTCATATGTAAAGAAATTTTAATAAGGTGGCAGAAGTGTAGTCTTTATGAATAACTCACACAAAATATCTCTGGCCATGCTATGCTACATCTGTCTACCATTGCATGCTAGGTAAATGAAGAGACAATAATGTGTATATTTAGTTCAATGATCTTTAGACCAAGAGTTTTTACAATCAAGGAAATGTAATTAAGGAATGACACATGAATGAGCTTTATTCATACATAGAATCGCATTAGATGACAATTTTCTAAAGTTCTAGCTGATTCTACAATACAATAATACTTGTGGGTGGGTTTGTGAGAGAATGTATATATTTTCAATATGGAATAAATATAAATAATCTGTGCCTAAAGATCGGTCTATGTTGGTTTTAACATTTCCACACATACTTTGATATTCCAGTTTTCAAGATGTAAAGCCTAGTTATCCTCCTCTTAAATGTGATAGTAACATAGTTACTTGCTTCTAATGAATATCATAAAGCAGAAATGTGTATAACTTAGGAAACCAGGCCATGAAATCCACTATGGTTTTCTTTTTGCTCTCCATGGTAGACTAGTTACTCTCAAGGAGAGAGCCCCATGACAAAGATTTGAGCATATCAGTAGCCAGTAAGAAACTCTGGCCTTTTGCCAAGAGTCATATGAGTGTGATATCTTGGAAAAATATTCTTAAGACTTCCCGATAATTGTAGGTCCTTCTAATATCTGAATCACAAACTACATTAAATACTTTGAACCAGATTGACTCATCTGACTTACTGAAATTATTTGATAATACAAGGTGGACTCCAAAAAACCCAGAATTTATTCATAAAAAGTGTTTATTCTTACATGTTTAAACTTCAGTTACCTTCAAAGTACACTTCATTTCATGCACTACACCTATCAAGACACTTTTCCCTCTGCTCTAAACAGTTACAGAACTCAACAATTTTGACACCTTTTAGTGCTTCTGCCATTTTTTGTTTCACCTCTTTCACATCAACAAAGTGTCTTCCTTTGAGGGATTTTCTCATTCTGTGAGATAAAAAATGTTGCTTGGGTCAAGATCAGGCGAGTAGGAGATATGGGGTCATGCCGTTTTGGGTCAAAAACTACTGAACATTTAGCATGTTATGGGAAAGTTTTTTGTGCAGATCACCATCATAAAATGGGAAAACATACTGAAAGACTCTCCATAAAGAAAAAAAAAAAATCACTGAAGCCACACATAGCCTCTCGCAACAAAGCTAGCTGGTACACTTATGCAAATAAGTTCCTAGAACACTTATGTAGTCGGAGACGCCTATATTACAAGGGGCTTGTCCTCCATGGCATAATTTCAGAGTTTTTCTTGGGCCCCTACCTGTATATGTTGTATTGACCCACTAAGTTTTGAAGTAAGCTATGCCGCAATAGATAATTAGCACCCCAATTCAGACTTGAGTCTCTTGTTGGTTCTTCTAAACACCACTACAATAGCAATTAACAGGCTGCTCTAGTGTGTACCTTGGAGAATACTGAAGGAGATTCATTACATTTAGTTTAGCATCTTTTAAAGTAATCTATGCTTTATTTCAAATCATTTATCTTGCACATGTTGAGAAATATAATTGTCACTGACTGACTCATCTGGGGACAAAGAAAATACCTGGGAGATATAAAATTCACACTCAAATACTAGTCTGCATATTTTTCAAGGATGAACAATAAAAATATATATAGTTATTGACATAAATATCCAAGGAGTAAGCTTCTCTTAGTGAAGTTAACTACACATAAATTTCAGGAAGAAGTGCACTTCACAGTGGGGTAAATAACTCATTTCCTAATTTATACATCAAAAATATTATTTTTCTGACAGAGATGGAAATTGATCTGGGCATTTTGGCTTCTTTGATCTTTATTTACTCTGATGTCAATATTCCCTGCATGTTTTTGTACTCTTAGTGCTGTATCAAAACCAAGTTGTATAACAAAACTCCAAGACTATCAATGTCTTTTGTCAAACTATTAGCTCTGAAAATCAATAAAAAGAATTATAGATTATCTTAAACTACTCATTTAAGATAAACCTACCATAAAAATGTTTATAACTTCATTGCGAATAAGTTAATTTTAATTTCATAATGTGTATTTGTACAGTGCATAAATTCAAATATTTTACTTATTTTAAAAGTGGTTGTTTAAGTAGAAAGTCTTTATTTACTGCCTGAAAAGCTAATTTTCAAGTTCAATTATGCAGCATTGATGTGTTTAGGATTGCCTTAGATACATATGTGATCTAAAGTTTAAGACTTCAGTGGAATTGGTATTTTCCATATAGATTTATGACTGCTGAGCAGCAACTGGAAAACCAAAGATCTTTTTGCCATCACTGAAAATAAATTCAACCAAGGACAATGACTAGTCAACCATGAAATTGTGCACTTAAGCGGACTTCACACTGACAACAGAAATGCTGAAGGGAATTTATATATACTTGCCAGGATCTCGTCGGCTGAGTGTTATTCTGCAAAATCTCTTCTATGATCCATTTATAGTGAAAACAGCAGTATATCCATTTACTGTTTCAAAGTCTGTTCTCAATACTTTTTTGGACTAAGGGCAGTTACTTCAGGTTTAAAAAGGTAATAACCCATATTTTCATTTCAAATTTTCCTAGGAAAGATTGTTTTGAATCATCAAGAGTAATCAAATCTCAAGAAGCAATATCTAGGCTAAAAATAACTTAATAAGTATCTCTATATAATAGCAATATTATGCATATATTTATAGATTTATAATATTCCTTGATTACTTAAAGGTAATTGTAAGAACCACATACCATAAGTATAATCACATACCCGTTTTACGTGGAACAAAAAACTGAGGCCAAGATGTCAAGTAAATTGTCAGTGGCCGTAACTTTGAACACACTTAATCTCTCAGGCTCGTGTTCTTAACCACTGAGTAATTTAACACTATCTCTACGTATGAATATAACATATATCTAGAAAGTTATAATACAATCAATATCTATCAACATTACTATTTAAAAGTAGGGTTTAAGTGTTTTTTCTTTTACACAAAATGTGTTTCATAATTACAGTCATTGTGTTAGTTACAAAATGTCATTCATTATTTTAAAAGTATATATTAGAAAATATACCAATGATTGCATATCAATTATGCAATAAGACCTTTCCGACAGTGCTCCCTCATTAGTTTACAATTAAGGAAATAATTTAAGACAGGTTGTGTGATTTCTCTGAATATTGTTACTGGTTTATTGCATGTTCAGCATTGATGCTCATATCCACTTGGAGTTAATAAGAATTAACCTTTTATTTTATAGATTTCTTGTTATTTTTTCAAAAACAATTTTATGGTAACATTGATCTTCAATAGATTTTCTATTTGTAACTAATTTGTTATCTAAAATTAAATGGTGTAGCAAGTAAGATATTAAATCCTACTTTATGTACCTGAAAAGTCAGTGAACCATTGAATAAATGAAAACATCATGAGAAAATGACAAGAAATAGTTATTGGATATTTTCAATCCTACTGTTCTCATTAAACATTTTAAAACTTACATGTCCTATGACCTATTCTTAAATGTTTTTTAAGATAGATTTTTAATCTAACACATAGACTTATTATATAATAGAACACAAATTTTATATAGTAATTGAAGGAATTAAAAGCAATCTGTTGCATAATAGTGTGATGAGAAAAATAAGATTAGTGTAGAATGATTGTTGGCTATTGTGTATGCATAGTTCAAGTCTTTTATAATTATCCTTAACATCCTGTCATCATACCAGATTAAGGCAGTAAAAATTTGACTTTTTCTTACAGCTTTAAATATTACATCAAGTCATTATTGAATATATTATAAAATATTAATTCAGTTTTATATTTAGTTTTTACCATGTGAAAATCAAGATTTAGAGTTGAAGAAACTTCAATAAAATGATTATAGGCATTACTTAAAACAGATATGAAACTTAAATCAAATACTGAATTTTCTAAAAAAACAATTAAATTTTTGTTTCATAATTGAAACTCACCCTGTGACCTTATTTCTATCAGGTCACCAAAATATTTATTGGATAATATTTTTATTAGTCCATAAATAAAACTTAAGATTGATTAGGTTGGCAAAATTAAAGAGTCGTGGAAAGTTAAATGCATAAATGAAGAATGGAAATAATTGTTATCATGTGCTAAATGTAGTTTTCTAAAGATTGAGTGAAAAGGACTGGTGAAAAGGGATAAATAATTGTTTAAGTACAAGACACATTGGAAATGACAGGCATGAAAAGACACATTCATATTTCTCCTTTTGCTTTCTACAAACAGATATACTTCATCAAAATGAAATACTTCAGAAGTTGCTTTCCTTGTAATTATCAAATCTCTGTTCCTATAATGTTATAACTTAGGTCAATATTATATATTGCATAAAATAATATATTTAACCCATTTTTTTTAAAGAAAAAGCTAACAATAACAACAACTAAAATCTTGATGACTATCATGGATTTACCCCAAACTGACAAGTATTCAGTTAAACACAATGATATCAGTTATTTTAAAGCTATAATACCTTATAGCCATATAGTCCCAAATATCATGATACTTTTCAACTTATTTATGACTTTTGGAGTACAGCAGCTGCTTATCGCCTTTGAGCAAGGTAACCATATTCTTATCTGTCATGAATAAGTATATTTACAACTTTAACTACTTTGAGAAAAATGTGTTTAACAGCAAAAAAAAAAAAATGACAGCAAATATTTACCATATTTAAGCATAGAAAACAGATTTTCATTTACCCTTTAAAAATGCAAAATTTCATTTACCCTTATTGACAAAATTTTACGGAACATCACAAAAGTCATCTTCAAGGGAATCAAAAAATGCTGTAACCACAAACACTAATTTTGACAAGAGAAAACTGTTCCAAAGCTGTCATCAAAATAGGTGATTTTTTGGAGCTATAATAGAAAACTCAAGCACCAGAAACTATAATAGCAGAAAGTAGAGTATTGCCTTGCTTAGATTGCCCAAGTTTCTATACTGACACTAGACTTCTTCCAACATGACCAGAAACAGCATTTAATTGTATTACTTATGGTAGCAGTGGAGGAATTGTTGGGTCCCAAAGGAACCATACTTTGTTTCCCACTTCAGCAGCAAAGAGGAAGTGAATAGAGCTCGTCCTTTGGAACTAGAAAAATCATTCTGTGTAAATATTGCACATATGGTCGTGGGGGTTGTGCAGACTTATGATAGAAAAGCTGGTCTTTATTTTCTCAAAGGGTAATGCTTATGTTTTCATTTTGGCACGGAAATGGGTGGATTTAATGATGAAAATTGAAAAAGAACACTTTGTGTAGATGTACACATGTAAGGATTAAATTTGAAATGTGTATGTGCTTGGGTATAATGTATATTAACCTATACCCAGATGTGCATGTCTTTTTATGAAATGAATACCAATTTAATATGTCCATGATTAAAATGTTTATTGTTTTAACGATATACAACTATTTTATCACATTTTTCCATCTTGGTCATCTTAATTATCAAAACTGACTCAAATATATTGTTATCCAGAAGACAAAAATGACAACTCATAAGTTTTTAAGGGTGAAGATACTTCACTTTAACTATAAGTGTGTGTGTGTGCGTGTGTGTGTGTGTGTGTGTGTGTGTATACAGTCATATAACAATTTCAGATGTATTGCAATGGCAAATTTCAATGAGCATATGCATCCATGATAAAGAAAATAAATCTATACTTTTCAGCAGATGGCCCTATAATCTACATATCAATCCTCTAATTTTCTTGCATTTTGATGACTCATTTTACATCATAAGAAACCCTTTACTAATCTCTGATTATAACACTGTTTTGACTGTAATTCTCACTTGTCTCAATCAGTCAGTTTTCTTTATCATTGCAAGTTTGGCAGAAGATGGAAATTTCTGTGGGGACTAGGACTGATGTAATCAGATATTGTTGATGAAATGTCCATAAGACTCTTTTATAGAGACAGCGTCATATGTTCCATCTTTTTCACAACATCTAATCCATACTCGGAAGTGAAACTTTCATAAGTGACTTGTTTCTCAAACTCTTCTGCTTTGATGTTTGGACCTTTTTAAATTAAAATAATTTCTTCATTTAATCAGTGAGCATTGTCAAATATTTCTTTATTGACTCCTTGCTCTCTTACCATAATATGAATTTTCTTGAAATATTTATAAGTAAAAGATATTTCTTTTTTTTCTTTTTTTCTGGGGGGGGGGGGGTCGGAGTCTCACTCTCTCACCCAGGCTGGAGTACAGTGGCATGCTCAAGACCACCGCAGTCACTTGACCTGCAGGGTTCAGGTGATCCTTCTGCCTCAGCCTTCTAAGTAGCTGGAACTACAGGTGTGCAACCCCATGCCTGGCTAATTTTCTTTTCTTGATTTATTGCCCAGCCTGGTCTCGAACCCATGGACTCAGCAATGCTCTTGCCTCTGCTTCCCAAAATGTTGAGATTACAGGCATGAGCCACCGTGTGTGGCCAAGATATTTCTTTATCTATAATGTTTTTCTATCATGTAATAAGACCAAGAATGGTCAGAGGACTTAGAGCTGACCCATGGGTATTGAAAACTATATTTTCTTTGTGAGATGGGGTTTCACTCTGTCACCCAGGCTGGAGTGAGTGCAGGATACAATCATGGTTCAGTGTGGCCTCGACCTCCTGGGCTTAAACAATTCTCCCACCTCAGTCACCTGAGTAGCAGAGACCACAGGTGCATGCAATCACACCTGGCTGTTGTTTTTCGTGTTTTTTTGTAGAGACGAGGGCTCACTGTGGGAGTTTGTGACCAGACTGGGCTCAAGCGATCCTCCAACTTTGGCCTCCCAGAGTACTGGAATTACAGGCATGAGCCACCATGCCTGGTCTGAAAACTATTTTAAAAATCTACATTCAATTATCTTCAAGCTGGGATGTTTTATTTGCATAATGACTCCAATATTTCAACTCTGAATCATTTATCTGTATTTAGTCAAGAGACTGATCAACTAACACATTCTTTTTGCTAAATTTATTTAATTTATTATTAATGTGGATGAAAATATTCAATTCTTTTAAAATAAGTCTTTTTATGAATTTCTTTGGAGATTAATGTAAATTCATATACAGTTACAATATAGAGAGTTAGCCTATGTACTTTTCACACATTTCTCCCAACAGTGACACCTTGAAAGGTTATAGTCCAATATTGCAACCAGAATAAATCAGGATATTGACATTGATACAATTCAGATATACAGCATTTCCATCACCAGACGGCTCTTTCTTGTTCTGCTATCAAAGCCAGATCCACATCCTTCCTAGATTCCCCAGCCCTCATTCATGCCCATAATCCCTTGCAACAAGTACTTTGTTATCTGTTTCTATAATTATGTAATTTCACGAATGTCATTTAAATGAAATTATACAGTATGTCACTATTGGGGAAAAATGTGTGAAGGCTACATGGGATAGCTCTCTATTTCTTGGAAATGTATATGAATTGTACACTATTAACACAGTATTGTATTGGTTTTTTTGCTCAGTATATTTTTATAGAGATTCATCTAGGTTATTGTGTATATCAGTAATATATTTTTATAGCTGAGTGATATTTTGTGGTATGCATATACTAACATTAATTTTTTAAGAACCAATTATATGTCTCTATAATCCATTCAAGCAATCACTCAGCACAAAGAACACGAAGGCTTGTTTCTACAACTTCGAAGTCATGAGTTTTGCTTTCTTTTTTTTTTTCTTTTTTTCTTTTTTTTGAATCTAAGTCTTACTATGTTGCTCAGGCTTACTTGCAGTGGCAACATGATGGCTCACTGCAGCCTTGAACTCCTGGCTCAAGTGATCCTTCCACCTCAACCTCCCAAGTAGATGGGACTATTCATCCATGGATGTTCTAGGTGGCACACCACCACACTGGCTTTATTTATTTATTTTTTGTAGAGACTGGGCTTCACTATGTTTGCCCGGACTGGTCTTGAACTTCTGTCCTCTAGGGATCCCATACTTCAGCCTCCTGAGTTGCTGGAATTGTAGATGTGAGGTACAAGTCATCACACTTGGCTCTGAAATCTAGAATCCCAATATCCTTTCTCATCATTATCTTCTTTTTGTCAACCTCATTCTACCTTATAGAAACTTTACTTGTACATCAAATTTTATTCCCATAAAACAACACTTTGTCTATATCAACTTTTATTCTCCAGGAGTCATAAATTTTCCAATCTAACTAGGTTTCTACATTTCAGATTACTTATTTCAGAAATACGTGTTTTCCTTGACCTGTTCAACATCCAAAACTTGCTCAATCATATCTCTAGGAACAATATTCAGTAATGTTCTTAACTTTACTCAGTTTATAATATTTGAACACTTTTTGAGTCTGTTGTTTCCACTCTTCACAAGGACAATTCTACACTTGCATTAGTTTGTTACACTCATCAAATGACATTGACTATAATTTTGATAGTGAAAAGAGTTCATTATGTAGCTATCAAATTCCTGTGCAATAGTTTGCAAATGTAAATAGGTAGTGAGCTATCCAATTTTGTGTTCTTTCTTCAGTTATCACCTCTAGAAACTTATATCAGCTCTGTTTCACTTTACCAGTGCATTCCTTTGCTTCTGTCTCTTCCTGAAATTATTGTCATCAAAATTAAATGTTAAAGACCAACATTAGCGAGTAGAAACACAGTTATTCAAAGTTGTGTGAAAGAGACAGACTGTCACCTGCTGGGTTGAAATAGAGTGAAACCTAATTGAATGTATTAATAAATGTCAGCAAGGAGTGACACCCAGAAGTTTGGAAAGGGTTGGTTACCCATGGAAGAAGAGTAGAAGGAAAATCTCAGACATAATCATTAGCAATAACCGACCAATTACCTCAAGTATTCTAAACCCATCTGCAAAGCCATCTGACCACTTTAAGCCTTTCTAATTATATCTTGGCCTCCTCTAAAGATATGGAAGCAGAGAAAAAGTACAATAGACATGATGCCAGAAAAGATACTGCTCATGTAATAGTCATATTTTGTTAAAATAAACAGATTAGAATTCCAGACTTATATGAATCAGTCTTTTAATTCCTTTCAGTATGTCTACTGCTCTGAAGGGGACCCTACATTGCAGGATTGATAAAGTCTCCTGAATTTTCTATTGCAAACCTTGAATTGTGTTAATTTACTCTGAACATCCGTGTATGTGTATGTGTGGGTGTGTGGCCCCATGCTTCTTTTGTATTTTACCACTGTCTGAGTAATTCATCTAATCTTAAAATACTTAAGTCACCCTTGATGTAGCAAATGAAGTCACACCACAACTCTTTAAGAAAATAGAAGCCATCTGAAACTAACTGCATGAAGTTTTAAAATCATAATAAGCTAAACTCTATTTTTGTATCCTATATCAAAGAAAAAAAATGCCACATTCCTATCCAAAGTTGTCACTGCCAGCTTTCCACAAAGAAAATCCTCTCAAACTCCCTTCCCCTTTCTGTGGTCTTGTTCCACTGTAGCTTGGCTCTTAACATGGCTTCTGGAACTCCGGACCACTGGAAATGCCATCCCTCAGAGTTTATGGCCTCTCATGGTATCCCTTATTCAGTGATTTACTGATATAGGAGTATAAAAGCCCAGTTCCCTGTCCAGGAGTAACAGTTATTCTAAGTTGTAATTTTCATCCTTGAGTTTCTTGCAGAATTAGAATAAGGCTGGAATTTCACTTGAAATCACATACTTATTGGACTTTTCTTGCATCTTGCTTTCCCTTAACTATTTCTCTAAGAACATTTCCTTAATGAATCACTTACACATAAATACTTATCTTAGGTTCTTACTTCCTGGGAATCTAACCTCAGATAAAAGCTAATTACAACTACCACCTGCATTTGATATTATACCCCCTCTTGTATTCTACAGGAAATTAATCTATCTCCTAGTATGCTTATTTCATTAACATTTCACTTTCTCTGAACTTTTTCTTTGATCCATCAAACATTCTTCTCTAATTATCACATAACTCTCTTTTTCCCTTTAAATTTAAGTCTTTGGAAAGAGTTGTCTATGCTCATTTCTCCAGCTTATCACCTCTTCTTTACTTCCAACCATTTAAATTTAGGTTGTGTCTTTTCTACTTCATTAAAATTATTTTACTAAGACTAGCTAAAACTTCCTAATTAACAAATCCTACAAGATATTTTTTGCAATATGTAACACTTTTAGTAATTCTTTTCATTTTTTTCAATGATTTCTTCATTGACATTAAGATACCAGTATATTCATTCATGCCGCCATATAACACATTTACTAAAATATCTTACTAAATGCCAGGCAATAGACAGGCTAACAAGGGTTAACTGTAATAATAATATTAATGTAAAAAGTATGCTACAAAAGCAAATGATAAAGAAACATAACCTAGTCTGTTGAGGTGAAGGAATTTGCCCGAAAAATATGAGGTTTTGGCTATGGGAATTACTTATCGCATATTCCCCCATGCCATTGATCTCTGGCCATGAGGTCATAATTTACTTAAACAGGAAAAATAAACTTTGGAGTATTCATAATTTCCTTTACCTAAGTTCAGTTAGCATTAGTGTCTTTGAAGAGTTAAAGTCTCATTTTGTAGTGCTTTAAACTTTTATCTTGACATTGAGAAATGACCCCTTTCCCCTGTTTTCTAAACAGCTTCTAATTGTACTATATTTTTGTGTTTTATCTTTTTTCCAAGTAAGTCACTAATTCTATGATTGCTTCCTTGAAATTCAGGCATCAAGATAATCTAGTTGCTTTAAATACTTATACAGCAGCTCCACACTGGTTCCAGCTTCTTAGCCTGTCTTTCCATTGCTATCCTTCTTATCTGTCATAACACTTGAGTAGAAAAGAATACTATGATAGCTGAGCTAAGATCCTTTGTCAGTTTAAGACTTACAGATATTGACTTTTAAGGCATATTGACTGAGGCTAAATCTCTTCTCTGAAATGCCAGAACTGGGAAATGCAAAAGGGAACACAGAGAAACATTTGATTAAAAAATCCACAAATGCAGGTTAAAATTGTAGCCCAGGGAGATAGGAAAATCTATTCCTGAATTAATAAGTAACTGGTAGAAACCATTACACAGAAAGCACTGGAGAAAAACAATTTTATTTAAATAGTTGAATCTCTGTATGTAAAGTAACAGCTCTGAAAAACAGAAAACTGTATAGTTAATCATAACAGCTCTGCTAGAAGTGAGGGACCACCCCACATAGCTTTGTGAACAGAATAGCATAGAGCAACAAAAATTGCAGGAAGAAAAAGGGATACCTGTACCGTACGAGAATCAAAACGAAGAAATGTGTTTAACCTTATCTAACTATATCCTAAGGGGAAGAAGTTTCTGTATCTCATCTTGGCCTGTATGTTGGTTTTACCAGTGTTGCTTCTGCATGGCAGATCCTCTTTCTCAAATCTAGAAAATGAAGTCCCCAGAGCTATCACAGTAGCTTCTGGCATCACATGGTGTGGACCCAGACGTCCATTTTCAAGGCTAGTGATTTAAATATTGAATTGTTTAAAACTTGAGTCTGTAGCAAATTCAGCTTCCAAGACACTTTTAGAACTTCCAAGTAAACTGACATCATCTATTTTTGTAACTAACAAATCCTAATTCAAACTTACTATTTTCAAGGAAATGTAGTAAAAGTTATAGACACTATAAAAATTATGAATCTCTGTTATATCAATATCGATATTTAGGACATTTAACTACTGCATGTTTCACTAAAGTAGCTTTGAAAAGTCCCAGTATCATATAATCTGCTTAGCTTGCAAATCACTAATAAACTTTATAAAATTATTATTTATTTTTTAAATGTTAGAAGAACTAAAAGAACCATTTCTCAGAAATGTCTGTAATTTATATTACTTGAAAATTTTATACTCTTAAAAGCACTTTTAATATTTCTGCCTAAGATTAGGTTTTTTTAAAAAGGCAAAAACGTATCTTAAAAGTGCACAGAAATTATTTTATTTTATGACTGTATTTGAAGAAAAAAATTTATAAAACAGTTCTCAAATTCACACAATAAAGCTTTTTTGAAATCTTTATAAAGTTTGAAATATTATTAAAATTAATTTTGTATCACATATTTTGGAGTAGTTTTATTTACAGCCTGCATGAAAACATAATATGCTTTTTTATGCTATTAATCTAGAAAAAACATAAGAAGTAGCATGTATTTATAACATAATGTACACAATTTTTAATATAGCAGAGCATTGTGTGGTTTTATTTTTATTATTTCAAACAGATTATGCATTTTAAAAGTCAACATACAAATTTTGGACTATGCAAAGAAAATATGAAAACCTTTAGACCAGCTGTTAGCTAGCATTTGAAAAGCAAATTAAGCAGGTTTATAATATAATGCAGCAGATGGAGAAAATGTGATCACCCAGGGAATAAATTTTCTTTATCTATCATTTTAACTTGGGTCTGTCAGTGTGCTTCTCAGAAAATAAGTATTTTTTTCTCATAACATTTTTCATATTACCCTGAAATAATGTTCTTTCAGGTATTTTCTGATTATATCTGCTCTAAGTTAAGGGTAAGGGAATGTTAATATAAGAAATGACAAGACCATATTTCATTTTAAAGAGTAGGCAGTTATGCAATATTGTTTACTTCAAGTAGGTATAAAATATGTGAGCAAAAAATGCAATTATCTAGAAAAATATTACATTGCTTTTACTGGTGTCAACTTTGGCCACAAATATATGTGGTTCTTACAAAAAGCAAGGCAAAATTTTGGTAGCAAGTATTAGTAACACATTTTAAAAAGTTAAATCAAGTGCTATATTTTAAGGAGATACAAGATGATAGAGATATGAAACAGACAGACCGATTAAGACAGTATTTTAACAAACTCCATAGGACAGCAGGAACCATGGAATTACAACTTTTATTCTTATCTTGGCTTGTCAGTTTTAGAAGAGAAGGTAATGCTGACCTCTATGAGCTGCCTAAACTCATAGAAACTTTAAAATGTCTTTTATTACCTCAGATTTGCTAATTTTGTTATTTACAATCCTTCCCAGTCAATTGTTATTGCCATAATATGAAGATATTTAGGGGAAAATGCCATAATATTCCTGGAGTAATTGAAATGTATGGTATAAAAGAAAAAGAATCTGATCATGTAGAACAACACTATGTCACTTCATCATAAAATATGTCCATGGTCTACAGCCTAGATTATGTGAATAATTTTTTGAGTATTTCTGTACACTATATGACACTTAATGTTTTTGTCTCATAATTTTCAAAAATAAACTTGCACAACATGTTGATTTTAATTTGAATAAATAATTTATATTAAATGTATTTTTGTGTTGCAAATATAAGCAAGCTAATGAATATTTGATGAATGAATCAATAAATGCTGTATTTTTATCAAAAAGTAAAGTTAATATATTAAAAGAATGTAAACAAATATAAAAACATAATAACTATTTTTTAATGTGAGATAAAACTGGCAGCAAATCCAAACAACTAGTAAAATCCCATTGAACCCATCTGAAGTCATCTGCAGACTGGTTGGAGCACTACCAAGAGGTAGATTTTTAAAAAAAAAGCCAGGCTCGGTGGCTCAGCCTGTAATCCCGCGCCTTTGGGAGGCTGAGGTGAGTGGATTGCCTGAGCCCGCAGGTTCGAGACCCGCCTGGGCAAGCAAGACCTCATCTCTACAATAAATCAAAACATTAGCCGGGCGTGGTAGCGCACGCCTGTAGTTCCAGCTACTCGGAAGGCTGAGGCGGAAGGATCGCCGGAGCCCAGCAGGTCGAGGCTGCGGTGGCCGGGAGCAGCCACTGCACTCCAGTCTGGGCGACAGAGTGAGACTCCAACTCAAAA
>CAUYQG010064285.1:0-31642 GCA_963574415.1 Tarsius wallacei | reverse complement strand
CGCCCGGCTAATTTTTTGATTTATTGTAGAGATGAGGTCTTGCTTGCCCAGGCGGGTCTCGAACCCGCGGGCTCAGGCAATCCGCTCACCTCAGCCTCCCAAAGGCGCGGGATTACAGGCTGAGCCACCGAGCCCGGCGAGAAATAGGTTTCTAAATGGCCTTTCTAAATAACCAATAGAAGTGTTATTGTTATTGTTATAGCCAATAGAACGCTTGTGAATGGAATTTTTGTAAGAATGAAAAATATTGTCTTTGAATTTTAAGTATAGAAAGAAATCATTGGCACAAATAAAATAAAAGCAATAAATATTTTGTAATAAAAGTATCTTATAGCAATCCAATATTCTAATGCAATCTAGCATTCTTCTGAGAATTCAAACCTGTAAAATTGATTTCTTATCACCATTTAAAGTGTGGATTATATCTATAAAAAACAAGTTCAAATTATATGACCTCTTTTAAATTATATGCTCATATACTTGAAAGTGAAGACACAGCTTGGAAAGCCAGAGTAAGAAAGAGTGACAAGGCTAGGAAATAGAGAAGTTACTTTAGCACCTTCTTCTTTGAAAAGAGATAATGTTCTCTAGCGTCTATGGAAATTTAAAAGCCTCAAAACACAGTTAAGAAAAGATCCCTATGGAGCTGAAGGTAGAAGACTGGGCAATGTCACCACTCATATTAGTGCTTGAAATGAAATGACCTGTCACAACTAGAAAACTCTTTTTGTGGTAAAGCCTACGCCCCTCACTCATGCTCAATTTCCCCTCCTTCAAAATTAAGTAAAAATTACCAAGTAGAATGGAAGGCTACTAACGAGACTCCGTTAGCTGGGGTGTTGTATGATGGAAGGAGGTGATTGGCACCTATGAGAGTGGAACACAATGTCCTCCTGGTGGGGAGACAGCAGTAGTTAACATATTTCCTTCTCTTATCTTCTTAAGAAAAATCGCCTGCTATCATCTTACCTATCTAAAGAAAAAAAGAGAAGAAAATAAAGAGAATATAGACAGATAATAATTGACATACTTGCTAAGTAGTAAAACAATCATGGGAAATGACACAGGATCAAAAGGTTAATTACACATAAGTGTAGTGACACTGTTGTAGTAAAGAGCTGGCTCTAAGCTGGTTACATCCAGCTGTCACCACCTTTGTTGAAAGTTGGACTTGGGGAAGTCCAGACTTTCATCTGACTCCAACCTTGTGTGTAATCTACTATTGAAATGTGAAAACTTAACGCAACAATTATTTTTTTTATGCAGCTGGTATGGCTGGGGTTGAACGTCTTCCTCTTTGTCTGGTACTACCGGGTTTATGATCTTCCAGATAAGTTCTTTTACACTCGAAAACTTCTTGGGGTAAGTATAAGTTCCATCTCATGTAATATTGACTGGCTCACATTTCTAATCAGACATTCTTGTTCATATTCCCCTTAACATGTTAAATAAATACTCTGATCAACCAAACAGCACCATCAGCCTCACTCCCCCCATTGCAGCTTCCTGGGCAAGAGTCTCTTAAGGCCTTCCAGTGTGGGTCAAACAAAAGTGTGGCAGAGCGTACCAGTGGCACTCCTCCCCACCCAAGAACTGTGCCATTGTTTAACTTAAAGGATAAATATAATACTGACTCTAGAATGGAAGACCAGGGTGGAGCAATCCATCCAGGGGTGACACATGTGGGACAAGTGAGAGTTTCTAAGTTTTCTATGTCACTTGATTCTTACTACTTTTGTGCGTGGAGGTCCCTGCTCCTACTGACCTCTTATAAAATTATTATCAGAAAATCAGCTTCACTCTACATATGGAGACTTTGAGGAACTTGCTCAAGAGTCATATCTGCCAGCAGAGTGAAGGCCCTTGAGTTTCCTTTGGTCATTTAGTATTCTCAGTTTCTCTGAACTGTTAGACCTCTTGTCTCCAGAGAATGTTATTTGTTACATGCTGAAACTATGAATTAATTAGTTAATATTAATTATGATATGCATTATAAATCATATGTACAAATAATTATAGCATGTAATTATAATTTATTGTTGTAATTATTGTTAACACATTTATGTTGATGCTTCCCCTCCAAAATATGCAACTTCTTTAAACATTATAAAGATAATTATAATGTCAAAGCATTACATTATACCAATTTAAGTTACTATTAAGGTTAGTCTAAGTGCTAAGAAAACCTTTAAAATCTTATTTTTTTAAAAAATCTAGTTTTGATACTGAACTCTAATTAATGATATGCACATTTAAATACTTAGGGGGAAGTAAACTGAAGTCTACATATTTATTTGAAAGACATCAAAGATAAAATGAGTTGATAGGTGGATAAGTAGATATGTAATAAAACAAGCATGAAAGGTGCAATCTGAGAGATGGATAAATACGTATTCATTGTATATTTATTTCTACTTCTTTTTATATATGAAATTTTCAATAATAAAATGTTGGACTGGGGTAACAGACCAGTTTCAGATAAAAATTAAAGGGTCTAACAGACCCTAAAAGAAAACCCTTGGCTCTGAGGGACCTTCCTGTCCAGTTCACGGAGTGTCTTTGCTGTGTAACTTTATGCTGGGAATCCTGGGGAAGTGGGAATGGGGTGCATTCTGTGCTCAAAAGTCACTCTATTCCTATCCTGCTTCTTCTAGTCAGCGCTGGCATTGGCCAGGGCCCCTGCAGCCTGCCTGAATTTCAACTGCATGCTGATCCTGCTACCAGTCTGTCGAAATCTGCTGTCCTTCCTCAGGGGTTCCAGTGCGGTAAGAGCAAACATTTTACTGAGTTTCTCGAATTTTCAAAAGCCCTCAGGCAAAATGCCCTTTCTTAGGAAAAGCAAACCAATAATCTGTGAAGATTCCAGCTTGCATAAAAGATTCCTAAGCCAAGCCATTCTCTCGTTTATTTCTATAATATTGTGGATGGAGCTCCCTGGCACACCTACTTAACTTGAAAAATTTTGTTTTCTTTCAAAGTCACCTCTCTCTACCTCAACAATACCAATAAAGTATGTAAATTTATATGTAGTGGCATTTGGGAATTAATCTTTCAGTATTATTTTAAAAAATTAACTCAGAATATCTTTTTGGATAACATTTCAAACAGATGTAATCAAAGGGCAGAGTCACACTGTAATGAATGTGACTAAGAAGAGTTGGCTTCATGGAATTGGAATTGGGGAGTGTGGAGCTTTCTAAATGCCCAGGGCCCCTTTGATCCTTACTTCAACAATTTAGCAAGCCCCTAAATGTACTGTGTTAAGTGGGGGGAAAAATGATTAAGTAGGAAGAACTTTGTAGCCCATAAAATGGTATGCAAATTTCTTATTGTTATTATTATACAAAGATGAGAAACAAGGAACTTACAATCTATACATGCACTCAAATAAATATGATACAACGTGAACTGTGATGAATCCCATCAAATGCTGAGCTATGGGGAATCAACGGAAAGAAAAATTATATCAGGTGGGGTAGGGAATGAAGAAAGGTTGCTTAGAGAAGGTAGCATTCGAGATGGGCATATAAAGATAAATAAGCCTCTAAGAGGTGTAAATGAGAGAGAAAGGCATTCTATGTGGAGAAAATGACATGGGCAAAAGCACAGGAAATCATGAGGAAATTATATTCTTGAAAGCCAAGAATTGGCACAAATTTGGCTGCTTCTCTTTGGAATTTTTCCTTTTTTTTTTTTGCCAACTTTACACTAAAGAGGAATTGATATCCTGGTGGGATCCATTCCACTGATCACTTAATGACTAGTAGTTTCTGTCTATTTTTAAAATAAAATATATGTGTTTTATATTAAGATTTTTTAAAAAAATCTTACTAAATAGAGATCATTTATGGAGAAGATGAGCAAGCAAACTATTTTTATGGGAATACCTGTGTAGGGATTGTATAGGACAGGTCCTTGAGATAAGGATGGAGAGAAGAGGTAAAATTTTGTTGGTAAAGTAGAAACTTAAATTTATAGCTGAGAAGATAATAGTTAATTTGGCAATCATAGAATTTTGAGGAGGAGGAAAGTGAACTAAGCTGTCAATAATAAGTAAACGTGCCTTGAACTCTGCCTCATTTTTTCTACTCGTACTAAATTCACACTGATCCAAAAAAGACTTTTTTCCTTTAAGAACATACAGTACTTGATTTACTAATATAGGGTTAGCGACTACGATGAAGCTTTTATTTTATATTTCTTTACTTTTTACAAAATGCCATTTCATCTTAAACTGACTGCCAAAATTGGACACTCACAAGTCTAATTTTAAAGTTAAATTTGGCAAAAGTAACTGCAACACCTTCACGTCATCAGAAAAATAAGAGAGTAAGAATGTTGACAAACATTTTAAGATACTCCCGAAAAAGGCATGGCTTTTTCCTGTCATGGAAAAATACTGTTATGAAGTTCCTTGCCTTAAACCATAAGCTCAATGTTGCACAATGTTGCTTCGCAAACTAATAGCCAAACAAAACCAAAAACTAGCAACAGCACTTGGCATTAGACATTAAATACAAAGATTTCCAAATAACAATCTCAATTTAAGAAACCACAGAGGTTAACATTCCCCTCGATTGAAAGTTTTATTGATGAGCCACTGACTCTAAAATATGATGTTTGATATATTGTAGGTGCCCAATAAACATCTGCTAAATGAAGCCCTGCACAATAGCTTTGTTTTTCTTCACCCTACCCCCATTTGAATACTTTCTATTTAGAGGAAGTAAAGTCTAAGAAACAGGCAATGTTCTCACCAGGATGGCCATTAAGAAATTCTGGTTGCCCCACAAACCCAAATTGCACAGCCGTTGAGCTGCCATGTCCCATGAGCAACATGTGTGGTAATGGCTGCTTTAAGGCTTCCTGTGACCCAGGAGAGAAGATCCTTATGAGGGTCTCTAAATACAGGTACAAAATGAGACTGCTCTTCAAATTACAGAGAAGCGAAGCTCTGCGACCAGATAGATATTTATGTAAACTAATATAAAAAAAAAAACTAGCAGCAAGCAACATTTTCAGACAGGGCATGTCTTTTCCTCTGAAATTCCCAACCTGAAATGTGAGCTTTTCAATTGAAACTTCTTTTCTGGATTAAAACAAGTGAGTGTGCTGTGACTAACGTTAGAGATCATAATAAGTGCCACTCATTGAAGCTTCATATAACCACCTCAGGAAATCTGTACATCAAGCTGTTGGTGGGGGGGGCAAAATTAAATAGGAGTGTTTGCATTCAAACCTGGGTCATCATGTCCATTCACTTTTCTTTGTGCTACCTAAACTTCTTAAAACTGTCCTGTTGTGGTATTATGGTGTTAGAAAGCCATCATATATACAAGTGTTTAAGCATGCCAAATAACCTAGACTAGACATGACAAGGATATTGAAAATTTAAAGGCTGATAAGTAGGGCACCATGCAAACTAAACAGCCATAGCACTTCCATTCCATTTCTAGAGGTCTTAACCATTCAGACTGTGCTTGTAAACATTCTGCTTACCTGGAGAAAGAAAGTTCCAGGGGTTCCCTCCCCACTGCCTCAGGAATAGTAGGAGTAAAGGCCCTTGGCCTGTTCTGTTGAGGGAGATGAAGAAAGGGTGGCGTTCAGCACATGGAAGTCACTGAGGAAGCCTTAATAACCCCAACCTGCTATGCAGACACTAATTTATATCTGAATGGCAATCCTAGTCTTAAGGTCGGAAAGTAACAAAAAGGTGAGAGAGTGAGGTCTTACCTGCTACCACATGTCTCTTGGGCTTTCTGTCTCATAGTTTTTTGTTTTGTGTTTTAGCTGAAAATCAGGTCAAATCTTGCAAATGTAAGAATGAATATGCCATTCAAAAGTCTATCAATTGCTTAAGTCTGTCAATTAGTGAGTTGTCAGTCAATAAGTATTTGTTGAGTGCCACTACGTGCTAAGTACTGGGGACACATGGTGAGTAAAGAGTAAGATACGGATGGGTCCAAGCTTAAGGAGTTTAGCATCTTACAGAGGAGATAGAGAATCAATATGGAATTTCAAAATTATAAACAGTGCTGTGCAAATAAAGTGATGCTATTTATATGTATTACATATTCTACTGCCACCAGGAGTGGACATTACTATCAACTTCTGTGTTCTGTAGATTCAAAGCTTGCTTTTGCAATTTCTCCCAAATTGCATATAAATATCTAATCCAAATACATTAATGGCATATCTGGTGAGATCAAGTGTACAAAAATAGAGCTTTTGAGTTTCTGTAACATGAGGGTTATACCCCATTAAATGTGTGCTTCTTCTTAGTTCCACTTCTCATTTAAAAATTTTTTTTTCTCACTCACAGTTTCAATAGAGCATAGAAATCTTCCGAGTTGACACAATAATTTCCCTTGCATTAGAATGATAGTTTATTGAAATTGGGCAAGGCTTTAGGTGACAGTAACAGAAACTTCTCTTTAGAAGTTAATGGCAGAATGGCCAGGCGTGATAGCTCAAGTCTGTAATCCCAGCACTTTGGGAGGCCGAGGTAAGAGGATTGCCTGAGCCCATGGGTTCAAGACCAGTCTGGGCAACGTGGCGAGACCTCATCTCTACAATAAATCAAAATATCAGCCAGGCGTGGTAGCGCATCTCATTACTTGGAAGGTTGAGGCAGAAGGATCGCTGGAGTCTAGTAGGTCGACACTGGGGTGGCCAATGAGCGTGCCATGCACTCCAGTCTGGGCAACGGAGTGAGACTCCAACTCAAAAAAAGCAGAAGAAGAAGTTAATGGCAGAAAGGAAAGAGGTAGTTTCGTGAGGAAGCAATGGAGCATAATGGTAGCTTGATAATTGGGCGGTGGCTGGCAATAATTAAGGAGTGACTCAAAGCGTATACATGGAATCTGCATGGTGAGGGGGAACAAAAAATTCTAGGCAGTCACAGGCAGTGAAGCCCTTCCTTGCTACTCTACCATCTGGTTGTCTTGCTCCCTTTTCAGAAAGGGGTAAGGAGATGGTATTCTTAAAAGCTCAGTGTCAACATGATCTGTGGCTTCCCTTTGGATTGGGTTGCCATTCCTGAGCACAATAAAAAGGGTTGGTGAGAAAATTTAGGCACGGTTGCCCTGGTGGGACACATCTCCTTGGTAGTGACTAACAGCCTCTCTTTTAATAAGATATGCATGTTTTATATTAACTAGCTTTTTAAAAATTATCTCCTTAAATAAAACAGATAAAACAGAGTATTACTGAATGGATGTTGTATTTTCCAAGCACCTCTCTCCCTTGTTCTGGCATTCAGTTTATTTTTCTCTAGGGATCTCTGGCTAAAGCTGTTAAGGGCCATTGACATCAATTGTTTCACATTTTTGATGACCCATGGTGATGGTGATGATAAAGATAGGACTATGGAGACAGCGTAGAGACCAAAATACGACCATATTCTTTTACTTCAAATTTATCCTGAAGGAGTCAGTGAATTTTCCCATCAAAATTTAAAAAGAATTTGTTGGGAAGTAGAAAACAGTGTGGCAAGTAAAAATATGGGGATAAATACATTTCTTTCTTAGTTCTAGGGCAGGGAAAATGTAAATCATTTATTTGACCAAATAATGATTAAAATATTTTTAAGGTGCGTATTTCCCTTGGTTTATTTGCATAATAAGGTGAAAGACTTTTTTCTTTTAAAAAATTTGAATAGCTTTAGGGAGTCACAAATAGTTTTTGGTTGCATTGTTGCATTATATAGTAGCGAAGAAGTTTGGTCTTATCTGGGCTTTAAAAAACTCACCACTCTCACCTGTGCACTTGTACCCAATAGGTGATTTTTCATCCCCTCCACCCCTTCCTCTCACTTCTTAGTTGCCAGTATCCATTTTACTATTCTCTATGCCTTTGCAAACCTTAGTTTAGCTCCCACTTATGTGTGAGAACATGCGGTGCTTGGTTTTCTGTTTCTGTGTTGGTTCACTTAGGGTGATGTTCTCCAAATCTATCCAAGTTGCTGCAAAATACATTATTTCATTATTTTGTATGGCTGAACAGTATTATATATATATCACATTTTCATTATCCACTGATCAGTTATTGAGCATTTAGGTTGATTTCACATGTTTGCATTTGTGAATTGTGCTGTGATGAACATTCGAGGGCAAGTGTCTTTTTTATTAACGACCTCTGTTACTTTGGATAGATTCTTAGTAGTGGGATTGCTAGATCAAATAGTAGATCTACTTTTAGTTCAATTAAAAGATTTTCAGAAGGACATAGCATACAGCTCTTCATACTTATTAGCTGGGGTGTCCAGCCTTATTAGCTGAAAAGTTAAATAATGATACAAAATAACATCAAATATTTATTAAGTACCTCTCAATGAATCTATGCAACAGGGATATGAGGGAAGAACTGTGATAATTATACAGGTGAGGAAACTGGAGAATGAATGCATTATTCAATGTCACACAGCTAGGAGAGCTGGAATCTGACATAGGTATATCTGATGTCTGATGACAACACTTGCTCTCAAATGTAATTCAGTACCGCTTTCCAACCCTACTGATTCTCATTCTCTGATTCTTTGGACTCCAATCTAGTTTTACCACACCAGTAAGAACTATATTAGTTATCTGTTGCCATATAACAAATTGCCACAAACTCCATGGCTTAAAATAACCCCCTGTTTATTAGCTCAAAGTTGTATAGGTCAGAAATTCAGCTCCTGTGGCTGGTTCTCTGCTCAGGGTATCACTAGACTTAAATCAAAGTGTCTACTGGGCTGAGTTCTCATTTAGAAACTGGGTAGAAATCCTCTTCCAAGCTCACTCTCATTGGCAGAATTCAGTTCATTACAGTTGCAGTACTGAAGTCCCTGTTCCCTTGCTGACAGTCATCTAGGGGGACAGTCATCTCAGATCCTGAACGCCCCTACATCTCCTGCCACTGTCCCTCTCCATCTTCAAGCCAGCAGCAGCGCTTCAAATGTCAGACTTCCTCCATTTCTGACTTCTAGACCCATATTTAAAGAGCTCATGTCATTGGGTTAAGCCCACAAGACAATCTCCTTAAAGTCAACTTGAAACTCAAATTACCTCTGCAAAGTCCCTTTTGCCATATGATGTAACAAGATCACAGGAGCGATATCTCATAGGTTTCATCCAAACTCAATGGGAGGACATTATTTAAGGTCATTGGCAGTCATCCTAGAATTCTGCCTACCACAAGAACTCTTAGAACCCATAGAGGAACATGGGAATTGGGAAATGGGAAAAAGCGATTTCCTTAAAATTGTAAAGAATACAAGGTAGAAAAACAACTTATAGCACTTGAAATAAATGCAAATTACAACAAGGCTATATAAGTAAACAAGGATGCTCAACTTTTCACTAAAAAATGTAAAACAAATTATTTCAAACAGGAAACCCTTGTTTTGGGGGTCTGAGTTGCACATCTCCACTGGTGGACATTTAGTTATAGAAGTTTAGTTTGGTTGTTGGTGCTTCACTGTATTCCCCAAACACTGCCAGTTCCAATGCATATGACAGCTGCCCTTTTCAAAGCACCAGTCATTATTTGCCTGGGATTTTCTTTCAGCCCTCCCCTGGGGCAAGCATGAAATCTCAGGGAGTTGATGTCGTGGCAGCAGGCCTCAGCCAATGATGGATAGGAGTTGGTCGTTAAACATTCAACTTCCTCAACTCCTAAGTAAAAAACAAAGCAAACAAAACCTCTGGAACAAGTTTTACACATTTTCACAGAATTACCTGGTGTGATTGAGTCTACTGATATGATATGATCGTGGTAGCTGATATGATATAATAAAAACTTTTTTTTTTGGTTTATTCTCTTCCTTGTCTCAATTCTACCCTCATTTTCTGTGGGCACCTTCCAGATAGAGTACTTACACTTAAATTTTTCTCTCAGGATTTTAGGCTCTTAGAATAATAGTGACTATATCCTTGCATTTGGTTTTGTAGAAAGGGCATGAACCTTTTATAGACAAACAGATCTGGTTCCCAGCCAATGTGCGATTGTAGTTTTAGTTTTCTTATCTGTAAAATGAGGACAATAAGAGTTATCTTGTTGCACTAAATTAGGTTATGATTATGAATAAACAACCTGGCTCACAGAAGGCACTCAATAAAGCCTAATTCTTTTTTTCTTTTTTTCCTGAAAATCCTCAGTGTCTTTCTTACTGGTGTATCTGGAATTCCAAGAGTCTGCTCTCATAGTCCAAACAACCTGGCCTCCCTAGGTATGGCTGAGACATAGTGGAGTAAGCACAACTTTCAATGCAATTATATTTTTCTATAAAATCAGAACATTTTATTAAAAATAAGTTAGCCAAATTTTAAACACCCTTATATTTAAATTGAATACAACGTTTATAACCAGTTATCTTAAATACCTAAGTTTTTTGGTACTTCACTCTTCTTAAAGTTCTCTGAATCTTTGTGGCAGTTCATTTAGACTCTGAAACAAAGCAGCCACAGCAAGCAATTGGCCAGTTTTCGGGAGGGCAAAGCTCCAATTCAACCACAGACAAGTCTTTTTCTTGCTTTGAGCATTGACCTGAATAGAGATTCAAACCCATATCTTCTAACATATGCAGGTAGTACAGATACACTGAAATATAGACTAAAATTCTATTTTTAATACCAAGATAATCATGTAAGGTATGAAATATAAGAATATTGATATAAACTCTTGTATCAGATGTTCTGGGTTTTAAATCCCTGCTCTGCTACTTATCGGCTGTGTGACCTAAGGCAAGGTAGCCTCCGTATGCCTTTGTTTCATCTGTTATGTAGCAATAATAATGGTACCTCCATCATAGGATTGATGTAGGAATTAAATGAATCCATGCATGTAAAATACTTAAAGCAGCTCCTTGCACAAGCTCTTGGTAAATGTTAGCTGTTGTTACTTTTGCTACTATTATTTGGTCAATGATCTCCCTTGTGATGTCTCTGCCCTACGTGGTAGGTGAAACCTTTCTCCTCTCATAGTATGTATGTCCTAGAACAGTGTTGTTTGAGAACTACTCACTTATTTTAGAACTGTTCACTTGTCTGTGTCCCCACTAGACTATCAGGTATCTAAGGACAGGCTTATCCTTTATTAATTTATATATCCTGTGATTATAGAATAAATTAATCATAACTAGAAACTACATGGTTAAATATATTTTCTGTCCAAATTCATATATATTTTTTAGTTTTTTTTTTATTTTAAAGCTGGTTCGAGACCCGCCTGGGCAACTTGGCGAGACCTCATCTCTACAATAATTCAAAAAATTAGTCGGGCGTGGTAGCGCGCGCCTGTAGTTCTAGCTACTTGGAAGGCTGAAATGGAAGCATCGCCGGAGCCCAGCAGGTCGAGGCTGCGGTGGCTGGGAGCGGCCACTGCACTCCAGTCTGGGTGACAGAGTGAGACTCCAGCTCAAAAAAAAAAAAAAGATGTGGGGTACAATTCAGGGTCAGGTATACAAATATTCATTATGCAGGTACCTTGTTAATGAGGTGTGCCCCCCCTTCCCCAGGCAGATTCCCACTACTGCCAATCCTTTTGTTGTAGTATTATGATAATTGTTCAAGGTCCATTTATAAGTGAGAACACATGGTACACAGTTCTGTTTCTGTGATAGATCACTCAGTATTATAGATTCTAAGTCCAGCAATGAATTCCAGAATAGACTTCTCTTGACTGTATGAGAACAAAAAACATACTAGCTAAGCAGGCTATGTCATTTACTGGCTGATTAACCTGGGGAAGATGTACATCTCTTTGAGCTTCAGTTTCCTCATCTATTAAATGGGTAGAGTAATATAGTTCAGAGGGTGGATATGAGAATTAAGTGAGATAATATGTATCAAATATCTGGCCCATAGGAAGCCTTCTTGTTAATAATTACTACTCCAATCTTTCCTCCTTAATCCAAAGTGCTGTTCAACAAGAATTCGAAGACAACTGGACAGGAACCTCACCTTTCATAAAATGGTGGCATGGATGATTGCACTTCACACTGGTAAGTGCAATTAAGACATTTGAGATTGCAAAGAAAACTTGGAACCAGAGAGTTCCCTCTATTCATAGATACGTCTTTGTAAGAAATAAATCAGCTTTCATAGGTAAACTAGGTGGTGACTGGATATGTTGTATTTTCTTGAATGAGTTGTTTTCAAAAGTATTTACCACACTTTCTGTCATTTACAAATTAGAATTTTTTCCTTTAGGTGTGAAAATGTTTCTATCTTAGGATCTTCCTATAAAAATGAAAATATGCCATCAGAAAAGTTAATTCCAGTGTCCTCATCCTTTTCCCTAGTATCAAAAATGTTTGTTAGTCCACATGTCAGAGCTTTTATTTATTTTACAAAAGTGCTTGGTTGCACATGTGAATTCATGTATATTTTGCAGCAAACCTACAAGAGGCGCAGACCATAAATCAAGAATCCCTTAAGACAGTCATTATTAGCAAAAACTATTATTTTTATTATTAATATTGCTATTGTTATTTGTATACAAATAATAGATATACATATGTGTGTATATATTCTGTTATTATTATAAGTATTAGGGTAGTGGCATCAGTGCAGAAGGAATGTAGCTGGGACCCTTATCCAGTCTCCACTAATTCACTTAATAAATAATGTATGTGCCAGACAATAGACATGCACAGTGATGAATAAAACAGACACTTCTTCTGCCCTTAAGGAGTTTTTCCCTAGTCTGAGTGAAATAGGCTTAACTTACAGGCATAATAACTAAATTTTTCTTCTACTAGTAGACCAGGCAGGCTTTTTCAGCAGTGGCAAACAAAATAGTGCAAAAGAAGTGTATGATAAAATCTTGTTAGATACTAGCATAGTGTCCTAGTTAAGACCAAAGATTTGTGTGCCAAACTGCCTGGATTTAATTCCTAACTCAACTGCTTCCTAGTTTGGTGAACTTGGGCAAGATCTTGCATCAATCTTTGCTCCAGTTTCCTCATCTGTAAGACAAGCTGAGCTGATATTAATAGTACGTACATTATTGGGTCAACGTACGGATTAAGTACTTGTAAAGCACGTATAACAGTGCTTGGCATCTAATAAGCCCTATGTAAGTGTGAAATAAAGAATGTTTTTTTTTGAGAGAGAGAGAGAGAGAGAGAGAGAGAGAGAGAGAGATTCATACTTATGGTCATATGTTTGTATTAATTCAATCCAGTTTGTCATCTCTCTGGTGGTAATTTCAGAGTGAGGTGAATGGGCCAGCTAGTAAACATTCATTACAGGAGAATTTTCTTGTTTGAGCAAAAATGAAGGAGAGAGATGATGAGAGCACATGTAAACACATTCAGAAACTAAGGCTATTTTGTAGGCTCTTAAAACTTGGTTGAGTCTTTAGGAGAATGTAGCTTAACACCTTTTCTTACAGGTGAGGAAACCATGACCAGAGAGGTTAAGTCATTTTTCCACAGTCACACAACTAGAGAGGAGCTTGCCCACTAGAATTGCCTTGCCTCTCTGGTTCTTGAGATTCAGTTCTTGTTTTTAAGTGTCCTGGGCCATCCTTTTCTCTCCCCGTGGCTTATTTTAGAGTCAGAGGCTGTGGCCAGAAACCCAGTTTATAATAAATCTGTGCATACCCTTCACTCTGTTTCTCTTCTCTGCCCTCTTTAGCAATTCACACCATTGCACATCTGTTTAATGTGGAGTGGTGTGTGAATGCCCGAGTCAACAATTCTGATCCTTATTCAATAGCACTCTCTGAACTTGGAGACAGGAAGAATGAAAGCTATCTCAATTTTGCTAGAGAGAGAATCAAGGTAAGCCTCTTATTTTCTGATTCAGATGTTCTCTAGGCCATTAAAATTGAGGATGAAATTTCAGTAAGTAAAGAACTCTACTATAAACACGCATGTGCAGGTGTCTTTTTTGTAGAACAATTTATGTTCCTCTGGGTGTATACCCAGGAAGGGTATTGCTGGATAGTATGGAAGGTCAATTTTAAGTTCTTTTGGGAATTGCCACACTGCTTTCCATAGAAGTTGAACTAGCCTGCACTATTCACAATAGCAAAAACATGGAATCAACCTCACTGCCCATCAAAAGTGGACTGGATAAAGAAAATGTGGTACATATATACAATGGAGTATTATGCAGCCATAAAGAAGAACAAAATCATGAAATTCGCAGCAAATTAGATGGAGTTGAAGACCATCATATTTAGTGATCTTTCACAGAAACAAAGAACTGAATACTGAATGTTCTCACTCAAAAGTGACAACCGAACATTAATCAAAATAGCACAAGGGAGGGATTGGTAGTCAATGAACACTGCCAAGGGGAGCAGGAAGGGAGGGGACACATAGCATCACAAAGGGTACCTGATCCGAAACCAGGGAGAGTAAGGGCCAGTTGGAGGCCCAAAGTTCACCTGTACAAAGCCTACTTGTGAAACTAATCCTGACTTTTACCTCACATATCTATAATAAAAAATAAAATAAAATAAAAAGAACTCTACTTGGCCAGAACAACAACAAAAGCTGGCTAACCATCAAAGGGATAAGTCTACAGGCTATACAAATGTGAGTGCAGAGAAAATGTCTCTCAAACTCCTGACTCCATGTCAGGGGAATCTCTGGATATTTTCCACATCTTTAAGCTTACCTGTTTTAATGTTTATGCATGGGGCCTGGAGTAACTCAGGCTCACCTGCGACTATGTCCACCAGTCAAAGAAAGCCAGAAACACATGTCTAGTCAAACAAAGTTGGGTCTATTACTTATTACAGTCAAAAACACCTCACACCTTGAGGAAGTATGGCATACCTCAAGGGGTTATTAAAATGAACTTGTTATAGGATTGAGACTTGTGTTAGATGGTTTGGGGGAGGGTTTAAGAAAACAAGAATTTGCCCTGGATTGGTTGTAGCCAGGAATTGGTGGTAGTTCTCAGATTAAGTATTTTCATAACTTGTCCTAGGAGACTGACAACAGAATAGGGCTAAATGTATAATAGACAAAAAGGCAGTAGTCATCTATATGCCTGTCTGGTCTCAGATATAATTTCAGAGTGGTCTTCTTTTTATCTCACTTCATTACAGTCAGAGTGACCTCATCTGATGTTGGTGTTCTGTGACATTATTTGCGTGAAATAGAGAAGCTTCTGGCCTAGATGCTAGTGTCAGGGCAGCTGACAGCTTTCAGAAATGCTTTTGTCCTTTCTTACCTATTTGAGGGAAGGCCTATGTCTGCTAATTGTCATTTTTTGAAAAGCATTGTGCACTGAGAGTAATTCAGCAGTTTTCTAGAGACAGCCAGGAGGGTATCCAGAGGCAAGGACTTTTTCCCTCCCAGCAGTTGTTGAAGCTTCCTACACTCAGAGAGGAAAGCTCCATGCATGTGATGGCTTCAGAAGCTGGCTAAATCACATTACTATAAGTTGAATTCCAAACATGTCTCATTGTGTTTCAAGAAGACCTGTAATTTTGCAAAAATTAATATCCTCAGATGGACATGAGAAAAACTTGCCTAATCTACTTAGAGACAAAACTAAATAGAATCCAACAAAACAATTTTTTACAGTATCTTGGATAATTTTTATTTTTAATTGTTTGCCAAATGATATATGAGGGTGGCAATGAAAACTAGATAAGCTGACAGCTGACACTGTCATGCTCTGCCCAGATCTTCTTGGATCACTTTTACTGTATCTGTGCTCCCCCACCCTTCAGAGTGCTTTCATTTTCAATGATCTTTTCCTGAGTTTCCTTTTCAGAGGACTACCTGGGGCAACTAGAGTCACTTTGCCCACAGGCTCAGACATCTGCAAGGGCCTAGATGGTTACCTCTCCCTGGGCAGCCCTTAGCCAATGACATGGACGCAGGCCATGAAAGCCCAGCTTCCTTGCCTTGAGTTAGCATAAACTCTGAGGTGTATTTTATTCTCGAGTTTTCCTGCAGCATCAGGCTGAAGCTATTCTCTGCGAGGCTTTGCCTGAGATCACTCTCTTGCTTGACTGGTTCCTCTTTCCTGTCCTATTTTCCAGTCCCTTACCAGTTTCTCTTGGGGGTGTATCTTTTCTAAGCCACATACTCATGAATCCTTATCTCAGGATCTGCTTCTGGGGAACCCGCTGAAGATGTTTGACCTTCCCAAAATATATTTGTAAATTATGCATTGTGGCTTTTTCTTTTGAAATCAAAAGAGCATCAGAGAAAGAGCTTCAGACACTTTTAGGACATTCTTATTTATTGTATTTGATATTCTATACCTTGGACATTTTTTAAGTAGGTAGTCCTGCATTTGAGAACCTATAACAATGTGTCTGTGTATGTGTGTGTATATTTTTCAGAACCCTGAAGGTGGCCTGTATGTGGCTGTGACTCGGTTGGCAGGCATCACGGGAGTTGTTATCACACTGTGCCTCATATTAATTATCACTTCCTCCACCAAAACAATTCGGAGGTCCTACTTTGAAGTGTTTTGGTACACACATCATCTCTTTGTGATCTTCTTCATCGGTCTTGCCATCCATGGAGCTGAGTGAGTGTTTAAACTCTGAAGCCAAAGACTTCGTGTCCCTCAATTTCTAGGTGTGATGCTTTGTTTGAGGCATAGTGACCTCCTTGCCTGTGTGTGGTCACCCTGTCTGCTAAGGAAATGTGGGAGGACAGCAGAATCAGTTTGATAGAAACCACTCAGTCACACTTGAGTTTCCCACCCATCTAATTGCTGTTTATAGAATAGTTACTTGTAACAAGGTTGAAAAATACACCAAGTTCTGAGTGTCTTTGCAAGTGTATAAAACAGGTTAAGAACACTGGTAGGGCCCTGGTTATCTGCAATGATGTCTACTGTGGCTTAATCACTAGTAAATTAGGCAAATCCCCAAGATGGAGGGGTTAATGATTGATCATTTAAAGAGGTTTGCTATAGTTCAATAAATTTTTATTTAATCCCCTTATTGGTCGCCTACTGTGTATGAGGACCTATCCCAGACATTGTGGGGAATACTAGCAGAAAAAAAATACATGAGAGTTGTTTTCAAACCATCTAATATATGAAGGTAACAGATACCTTTTACTAAGAGTTTGTGCTAAGGGTTTGATATGAAATGTTTCTTTTAATCTCCTAAATGTATAGATTCTCTTACTAGCTCCATTTCCTGGTGATGGTAATTTTAGACAAGGAACCTGAAGCTTAAAATGTGAAAATATGTAGCCGAAGCCATCTAGCTTGTAAATGTCCTAGCTTGGATTGGAGCCCAGGTAGCCTGAAGCAGGATGTGATAAATGCTCATTTAGAGACACACAGTGACTGATTGTGTGGTTGGGCAAGTTTGCTTTATTGGAAATCCTGTTTAATACTAAGTTTCCTTTTACTATTGTTATACACCACCTGCACACAAAGGCAGGCCTGGGGAAGTTCCCTGGTGGGTACAGGGCCCCAGGAAACTAGAGGTGGAGGAAATAGACACTCAAGCTTCAAATACTCTGCTCAGAGCCCAGATGGTGGCTTAGATGTGAATGTGAAAAGAGGAAGGATGGAGAGAAGCAGCAGGGAACTTACTGTGTGCATTCTTAATATACTTGCTGACTCTGACCCCAATAAGCTTGTTTGATGCACTGAGAAATCTGTGTAGACCAAAGCTTGACTCTCCTAAAGCAATTTTTAAATGAGACTTAGGGCCAGGCGCGGTGGCTCACACCTATAATCCCAGTACTTAGGGAGGCCGAGGTGAGAGGATTGCCTGAGTCCAGGGGTTCGAGACCAGCCTGGGTAGCTTGGTGAGACATTGTTTCTACAATAAATCACAAAAAACTAGCCGAGCATGGTGCCGTGCGTCTGTAGTTCCAGCTACTTGGAAGGCTGAGGGGAAGGATCGCCTGAGCCCAGAAGGTCAAGACTGCGGTGGCCATGAGGGTGCCACTGCACTCTAGCCTGGGTGACAGAGTGAAACTCCAACTCAAAAAAAAAAAAATGAGACTTAGTCATAATCTAGCTGTTTCAGGAATTTTCCCTCTCTAGTTTAGAAACCCTACCACTTTATGTTTGCATAGTTTCATAGGTAGTTTCATAGTTTCATCTTCCTTAGTAGCAGACAAAGGAGATCCATTTACCCCATTCTCCATTTGAGGAGAATCCCGTGCTTACTGGTTAGGCGATTGCTCTCTGTCTCGTGGCTACATAGCAACAACACCAGGATTAAAACTCAGGCTTCTAGACTCTTGGTCCTAGCACTGAGGAGAGAAAGATAAAATCAGATTATTTTTCTATCCTTTACTTCCCATGGAAACATGGGCATTAAGAAATGTAATAGTTATTTTTTGGACCCTTACTGTGTATCATATATCATGCCAACTGATTACTAAAATGAACCGCTAATAGGGGACTATTGTACATATTTTACAGCTGAAAAAACTGAGGCTTAAAAGAAGTTAAATAATTTGCCTGAGGTCACCAAACTAGCAAAGGGTAGAACTGAGATTTGAACCCAAGTCTTTCTGGTTCAAAACAGAATTGTTTTTACCAAATCATTCTGTTTTGAGTTACTATATAACTATGCTTTAAGTAATTACCCTCATGTAAAATGGGGGTAATAATACTTGCTTCTCAGGCTTGCTGTGAAGATTAACTGAGTTAATTCATGTATAATGCCTTTCCCCAAGCCTGGCACATAATATGTGTTCAATACATGGTACTTCTGTCTCCCAAGACTTAGGATCAGAAAGAGGTGGTTAATGATCTTGAATTAAAACATTCTTAGAATACATCAAATGGCACAATAAATTTTAAAACTCTAAAATAAACTTTTGCAAAAAGCCTTCTGTGCCTCTTCTTTTTATACATTCCAAAGACCCTGTCATTTATGTTCCTTGAAATCAGGGACATGACTTAATGTTGCACGTTCCTACTTCCATCACAAACAAGCCCAATATTGTTTTATGTTTTAGTAGTTGTTTAATTAATATTTATTGAATTGAAGTACATGGGCTCTGAGCAGTGCTAACATCTGTGAAAATGTCATGATTCCCATAGAGTTGTCTTCTCAAACTGATTTCAACCTTTTGGTTTAATTTAGACAATTTTTGAACTCACAAGTAAAATACTTCTGGCAAGTCTCAAGGCTACTACTGTTCATGACTGTCTGGGTTGTCCACCATACAAGGGTGCCAAAGCGAGTAAAGTTAGCCCACATTCTGCTTGCCAAGCCTTTTACTTGTAAGACTCCTCACAGAGGGAGGGGCACCATTTTCTCATTTACACAAAGGCACTGTATGGGCTAGCAGTCACTCTGTTCGATTTGCAGTTTTTTTTTGTTTTTGTTTGCTTGTGAGTGAAAATGATATACAAGACAGAAGTACGAATTCTCCTTAAGAGAACATCAATTGATGACCCAAGATTTGCCCTCTATAATGTTACATGTAAATATTCTTTACTCCATTATGCATATTTTTTTTCTATTGCTAAGTATCACACATTTTATTTCCCTTCCTTTAATCTATTCAGAGGGGGCAATATGACATTATTCTTAAGTGAAATGTACAGGACCTATGTTCGAGTACTTAAAATATGCCCAGAATCTTAAAAACAACTGCTTAATTTCTTATAACTAAATAATCTGGACTTACATTTTTCTCCAAGACGAATTGTACGTGGGCAAACCGCGAAGAGTTTGGAAGAACATAATCCAATACGATGTCATCAAGAAATCTCAAAATGGGGAAAAATAAAAGAATGCCCAATCCCACAGTTTTCTGGAAACCCTCCTATGGTATGTATAATTCAAGTTACAATTACAATTTCTTTACTGACAATCTTCAAACTTTGTCTAAGAAACATGTATAGATGTCATAGTGCTGTCCATTACAAATGTCATAGAACGGCTAAGATGTTGTATCTATTTTGCTCTGCTAAACTTATTGGCTAGAATTTCTTCTTGAAAAATAAGCTTTTCATTGTTCTGTTATCAACATTCTGATATAAAACTTGGAAAAGTGGTTTTTTAAAAGTGCTGTTTGGCTTCAAGTGGTTCCATCTCTTCTGGATGTGATGGCCACAATAACGCCAGTTAGTTATTTTTAGAGGGAAACTTGGGTTCCATCTTGAGCTAAGTTGGATAGGTCAAATAAATCACTTGTAAGGAGCTATGGGCCTCTTCAGATAATGGGAGGTAAGACTTTCTATATGGCTTTCAGAACTGAAAAGAAAATTTCTGAGGTGGCACATAAGGCTGCCTTTAGGGATCAGGAGGTTCTGTCTATGAGGCATAAAGAAGATTTGACAATCAGGTTCATACCAGCACCCAATGGCACTATGTAGTGGTGGACAGGAACATGGTAAGGGTAACCAAGGGAAAACATGGTGAAATACTTTCCTTCTTCTATAGGGAGCTCTAAAGAGCTTCATTTTGTGTATTCTTAGTATCACTGTGAGAAGAGGACGTGTAACCTTCATATACCTCCCATTGGCAGACAGTATACTTTATTGGCTATTATGCTAGCCATGGGATGAAACTAGGAAAAAAATCTTCATTTGTGCAGGGCTTCTGGAAAGGATAATTATTTTGTCCTTAGACATAGTATAACATAAAGGCACATTTTCCATTTTGTTTTCTCCTTTCTTTTTTCCCACTCTCTTAGCATGGGGGTACTCTTCCTTTAGACACAGCATGTTATATGAAGACTTAACATCTTTAAACATCCTTGCTCATTAATGAAAATAAACAGACACATCAGTGAACTGTTCCCAATACATACAGATAACAGTAGAAAGAATAAAAGGGGAACTGTATTGCCAGTACTCTTGTGGGCTGGGGAAGGCTCATTTCCTCGATGACAACTGGAGTCAGAATACCATTACATTAGTAGACATCTACTTCAAAGGGTATTTGGGGATATTAGAGGGGATATCCAAACCTGACTCCCTTCAACGGAACCCCATAATGGCATCCAGAAAACAGATGGATGATGTAAGTCTGTTTTAAATACCTCTCCCATGGAAATGAAAGCCAACAGCAGAACATTCCTGATCTCTAAGACAAATATTCTTCAACTTTTACTGGAGATGGGGACGTTCAGGTGCTCTCAACTTCCAACAATAAGTTTCCTAAAAATTTTTTTTAAAGAAATTTAAAAAAATTGACACAAAGATCATATGTGAGACTATATGAAACGCTCCCTTATTTTTCTCCCTTGGAATCCATTCTGGAAAGTCGTCTTTTTGACAATATTGCCTTCTAAAATTCTTTGCTGTTTTAGGTATTAAACTGGGAACCCAAGTAGCTAAGTCCCAGGATGGATCAGTTTGGCTCCAATGTTTTTTATATAGCCAACAATATTACAGAGTAATTTCAATGTTCTGAAGCACTGCATATTCTGACCAGCGGAGTAGTTAGAGAAATCCGAAATTCTCTGGGTTTGTCCCCACTCAGCAAGTGCATTGCATAGCTCCCAGGATTTACCAGAATATTGGAAAAACAGCCAAACTCTTGCACAAAATTTGTCATCTTGCAAAAGAGTAATCTCTGACTACATGGCTAAGAAAAAGACATTGCAATGTTTCATTAAAATATAGTGTGGCTGCAATGTTATCTTTTAGAGAAATTTTGATTCCGAAACCAGCCTTGCTTTGTTGTAGGGTTATTGCAACTGCAGTTGCAACACCCAGAGGAAATTCCATTCTTGTGGCAGTTCCTCTTGGGAAAGTTTTATACTGTAGATACAGTTCCCCAATGTGACTTAGGAGAATGTTTATTTTTACTGACTCAAAATTTATCTTAACTTCATGCATTTTGTTGTAGAAGAAATGTATTTATCCATTTAAATCGGCCTACAAAAATTAACTTGGCTTCTAAAATGTTTTCTCCCTCTGAATCTTTTATTAGTTATCACCCCCTAACATATCTCATTTTCAATTTGCTTTGATTACAGACTTGGAAATGGATCGTGGGTCCCATGTTCCTGTATCTCTGTGAGAGGCTAGTCCGGTTTTGGCGATCTCAACAGAAGGTGGTAATCACCAAGGTATTGGTCGATTTAGGAATTATTAGTAGTCAATGTCTAACTATGTCATGGACAAACCTACCAAAGTTTCTCTAGCATTAGTCTGAGCAGTCTTTTGCCCAATTTTTAAATTAAATTTAGGGCAGAGAGAAGATCTACAGTTTATTTAATTGTACTTAGCTCGATAATCAAATGATTGGGCCTTTACCTGAGGAAACTAGAAGTTACCATTTTTTGTGTTAAAATGAAGTCAAGTGTTTTGTGAGCATAAACACCTCTCTCTCTCTCTCTCTCTCTCTCTCTGTGTGTGTGTGTGTGTGTGTGTGTGTGTCTGTGTGTGTACATGTATAGAGGGAAAAAGCATTAGAGGCATTATGTGATTAGTTAAGAGTGGGGAAGAAAAAGAAGCAAGTTTAAAAGGGCATAAATTGGCATTAAAATATTCAGATGCTAAAAGTATCAGAAAATGAAGCATGGGTCTGATTGTGGTTGAGATAATTTTCTAGTTCCCCTTTACCTCCTTCATGGTGCTATATATGTAATTGTAGAAGATCAAAGTTGAAGTGCCGAAAGTCTTAAGGAAGTTGATCACTAAGCTGCTTCTCAAATTTGGTTTCCTAACTCCAAGTCTCGAGTGGCTTTTCCCCAACTCTTCTCTAAACTATAGCTCACTACAAAATAAAATAAATAAATATCTAACTAAATAAATATAAATGGAAACTCCTTGTTATAATTTCAGGAAACACCAGGTAAAACTATTTTTATCAAATAAAATTTAATTCAATTCAACCCAGTTCGAAAAGTATTTACCAAAACCCTATTATTTTTATAGCTATTTTTGTAAAACACACAGTCTTCTTATCCTTCATTCTAGCTTTTCTCATTTCATATCTATGGAAGGTCATAGTAAAGTTAGTCCAGCTGGCACTGGAAGTCTTGAAATACAGGAAGCCACAATAGTTCTTCTTTTGTGATATTTATATTGTATAAGAAAAATCCCATAGATCAGCAAAACAAGCTGCCACAAAACTTCCCTTACTAAACTAGAGATGACTGAACCAGACAAGCATTTTCCTTAAATATATTTCTAGGAAAAACTTGTTTTCCTGGGAAGAAAATAGGTATTCATTTTCTTTTCACATGAACAAATATAAGAAACAAGATGTTATCCAAAAGTATTCCAATGAGAATGCTGTCCACTAGTACTTCTTATTTAGCTAAATCTCATTTGTGATGTGGTAACAAAATTGCAATCTGGTAAAAATTGTTTCACCACATAAAATTGCACCATGGTAAACAATTTTCAACATGATTTTCATTTTCTGTTTTCAAAATGAAACTTTACAACACCTTATTTCAGAACAAAGGAGAAGTTGGCTATAGCTTTATCATGAAAGATACATTTTTTTAAAAAATTTTATTTAAAAAATTTTTTTATTTTAAGTGTGTGGGGTACAATTCAGGGTTAGGTACACAAATGTTCATTATGCATGTACCTTTGTTGATGAGTTGTGCCCCACCTTCCCCTGGCAGTTTCCCACTATTGCCAATCCCTCCCCCACCCTCCCCTGGCAGTTTCCCACTACTGCCAATCCCTTTCTTATAGTATTATGATAGTTGTTCAAGGTTCGCTTATGAGTGAGAGCATGTCATATTCAGTTCTTTGTTTCTGTGATAGATCACGCAGTACTATAGCCTCTAAGTCCATCTGATTTTCTGCAAAGTTCATAATTTTGTCCTTCTTTACGGATGCGTAATATTCCATCATGTATATGTACCACTTTTTTTTATCCTATCCTCTTTCTATGGGCAGCACGGTTGGTTCCATGTTTTTGCTATTGTGAATAATATTGCAATAAACATGCATGTGCAGGTATCTTTTTATCATGAAAGATACATTTAAGTCACAAATTTCGGAAATGTTTGACAATTTTTATTAAAATAATTTCCCACTCTTTCTCAACTCTCTACTCATGAAAAGAAAACCCCAGCATTATCAGTTAATGTTAGGAAGATGCTGTTTTGTTTCTATTCATTTTTCTTTCCTTTGACATCCCTCATTTGTCTTTAGTTATACCTATAAAGTTCTTCTAGACATCTTAGAAATCATCAAAGAAATAGCGTATTACTTTCTGTATTGTACTTTATTGTGTTCTATTTTAAAAATATATTTATCTACTCATTAGTTGATGGACATTTGGATTGTTTTCCTTTTTTCTGTTATGAATAAACATTTGTGCACATAGACAATGAGGACGGCAATGGGTGGGTAGGACCTGGCTTGGGGAGACATATGGAAACAATATAGGGAATCAGGCAGGTTGGGGGTATCATTCAGGACAAAGACCAGCTTAGTTAGACTTGGTTAGGGAGATATTGCTACTTAACTAGCCAATGGGATCTTCTTCCTCTTATGTTCAGCTGCTAAGACCCTCTCTCACTCCCTGAGGAGATAGGAAGGTTGAGCAGGAAACCATCACTTTTTTCCCTACTTTTAGCACCTTCCTTGACTTCTGAGAGAAAAAAAAATATCACAATGGGCTGAAATCTTAGGGTTCATTTCCTAACAAAGATTCTGAGACAGAACCACATGCAGAAGGTTTCTAGGAGTATGTTCTCAAAAGATAAACCTTTAAAGGAAGTAAGAATGGCGGACTCTGGGAGAGGGAAAAACTGACCCACCATGTAGTTGCAGTTGTGGCCTCAGTTGATCCTATAGAGAGTGCTGGAGTTGTGACCACCCCTTGGAATCATCCCAAATTAAGGAGAAGGTACTGGGCCTTTGTATCCCTTTACTAACCCGTCCTTGGTCATGGGCTACAGCCAAGGGCAATTTTGTGACAGACACATCTGCTGGTGGAACTGTTGCATTGGTCATGAAGTAGAGATGTGGGTAAGACATCTTAGCTCAGCATTTTATCTATATGGACACTGAAAAGGCGAGTGTTTAGGAAAATTGTCATTTCCGGACACGTTTTATTCCCTAGGTGGTTACTCATCCTTTTAAAACCATCGAGCTACAGATGAAGAAGAAGGGATTCAAAATGGAGGTGGGACAGTATATTTTTGTCAAGTGTCCCAAAGTGTCCAAGCTGGAGTGGCACCCTTTCACACTGACCTCCGCCCCTGAGGAAGACTTCTTTAGCATTCACATTCGCATCGTTGGGGACTGGACAGAGGGGTTATTCAATGCTTGTGGTTGTGATAAGCAGGAGTTTCAAGATGCCTGGAAACTACCTAAGTGAGTACAAAATGCATATTAACAAGGTCTATGAGTTCAGGAAAAATGACAACAAATTGCTCCTCTTCCCCTGAGTTTTACTAAGTCTCTGATAAAACACACAGATTCTAAGAATATAGGTAACTATTTTTGTGGTCTCTTTTTCACATGTGTAGTGTGTTTATGCGTATTTTTATAACTCTTATGTGAAATATAAAACATTTGAATTAAATGTGAGTAATAAATGCTCCCAAATTATTTTAAATGTGTAAGGGTCAAGGCCAAGTTATATTAACTGTTCTAATAAGCAAAATTGTAGATCAAATATATTCTTAAATTTTAATTGGCATTATTTATTTGGGGAGAAATGCCATATATTATCCCTTTACCTCCTTCTCCCCACATGCCTAACATGGTATCAAGCACTCAGTACATTCTGAAGAAAAGTTTGAAAGTTTGAAAAATAGGGATATTAAATCCACAGGATATTATGATGTGAAAAATTCTCACTTCAATGTGCAATTTGAGTAGGAATTTCATTGTGGGATGTCCTGGCAAGAAATACAGATGTATGTGTGAGGAGAGGGATGAGTGTGGATATTGTGTGTAAAGAGGAGTGGGGAAATGAAAAAATTCCTGTGCTAAGTGACCAAATGTTTTCGGTTAGCCAATAATTTATTTTCTTTTTTTTCAATAATTTATTTCCTAATTTCCAACCTCAATGTTAGCACCAAGTATGGTTACTTGAAAGCTATTTTTATAGAAGAAAGCTTAGATATATTGCTCCAGTGTTGAATTGACATATTGCACATCCACAATAATAATGGGTGTCTCAACTTACCCCGAAGAACAGGACATCTCTGTAACTATCTCCTCTCTATTTCCCTACAGGATAGCGGTTGACGGGCCCTTTGGCACAGCCAGTGAAGATGTGTTCAGCTATGAGGTGGTGATGTTGGTGGGAGCAGGGATTGGGGTCACACCCTTTGCTTCCATTCTCAAGTCAGTCTGGTACAAATATTGCAATAATGCCACCAATCTGAGGCTCAAAAAGGTAAGTCCCTTCATCTTTTGGAGGACCTAGAGCAGTCACCACACTCTGTCTACCATGTGAGACCTGAGAGCACTTCTAGGGCAGAGGCACAGAGACTATGGGAAGCGAGGAAAAGCAGGTGGTTCCAGAGAAGCCGCCTTTTCTTTAAACAGCTATTTGATAAGTTAAATGTGCTTCTAGATAAGAAGGCCTTCTACTGAAAGGAATATACTGTTTTTGTTACTGGAAATTCAGAAGAAAATTAAGGAAGTGTTCACAACCCCAACCTAATAGCTATCTTTTTTGAATTTTCACTTTTAATATTTTCCCACATTTACATATTTTTAGAAAGTTGTAAATATCAGTGTGTATAATTTCATGTCCTGCCTTTACAAATTTTTCAGTGTCATCACAGACTTCATAATTTTGATTGTTAGTGATTCCTTCATGCTCCATTGAGAAGATGTGGAAAAATTTTTCCCTCACCCCATGTTAGATATGGAGATTGTTTCAATTTCCAGCCCTCAATACTTTTTTATGCAGGAAGAGGGCAGGTTACATGAAAATTTTACTTTCTTGTGGATATCACCTCAGGACCAATTCCCAGGGGAATTTTTGTTACATGTAAATTTGATTTTATTGCCTCCTGAAGAATATCTTAAAGAAACCTTGAGTCATTCTCATAACTGTAAAGCTAACTTCTAATAGGAACATTAAGCCTACCTTGACTTTTCATTCTCCTTTTGTCTCTTTTCTAAGTGGAAGAGGTGGGGTTCAGCTCTCTTTTCCCCGCTAGAAACTCATGAATGTCTGGCAACAGCAGGCAAAAAAGAAGACTGGTGGCAGTTCCTGCTAGTCTAGACCCCATTGGCTTTTCTGAGAGGAGGTTCAAAGGAAGCCAGGGATTCTGGGAGAGGAAGAGCAGGCCCAGAGGGAAAGTTGGTGGGCCAATAGTTTTTTTCTTAAGCTACGTATTTCTGATGCCAAGCTGTTTATTTACTGCTTGAAAAGGTTCATGTGAACTAACCTTTAAAATATCCAGAGCTTTCTGAAAAACGTATGTTTCTAAGGCATTCTGAGCATCAGGAAAAAGTTAGGGGGTAGCGGAAATCCATATGTTAACGCTGATAAGTCCTTTAAAATATAATCTGTGTCATAATCTGTTCCATTTTCAGATTTACTTCTACTGGCTGTGCCGGGACACACATGCCTTTGAGTGGTTTGCAGACCTGCTGCAACTCCTGGAGACCCAGATGCAGGAGCGAAACAACGCAGACTTTCTCAGCTACAACATCTACCTCACTGGCTGGGATGAGTCTCAGGTGAGTGCAAGATTCCTAGTGTCAGGTCCTTCCCGTACTGTCCAGGCTTATCAACTTCCCCTTGGTCACTGATATGTCTTCTGTACTGTTTTTGCTGAAGATGGTTAATGAGTTCATGGATTCAGGTGATCCAGCCCATTCACTCTCACTCAGTATCCCCATATGATGTTTAGACTGTTGAGACTAAATTCAAAGCTGAGGATCTTATGAGAGAATAAAAGTCATAGCTTTGACATTAGTAGAGCAATGTTTCCAGTAGGACATTTAAAACCAGGTGGGCAAGATAATTCACTGGATTATGAAGGGAAAATCAGCTCACTCGCTCTCTCTGCCATTCTTGCTCTCTTTCCAATGCTTTGACTTTATGATGGTGAAAAGTGATTGTATTCATTAGAAACTATACTTCAGCATAGTACTCAATAAATTGCATGAGATATTCAACTCTTTATTATAAAAATGCTTCATGTTGGAAAATTTTGCCCAACTGTAGGCTAATGTAAATGTCCTTTGCACATTTAAGGTAAGCTAGGCTAAGGTGTGTTTGGCAGGTTAGATGTATTAAATGCATTTTCAATTTACGATATTTTCAACTTGATGGGTTTATCGAAATGTAACCCCATTGTAAGTTGATGAGCATCTGCATACCAGGGGTGCCAAAAAATGTATACACATTTTAAGAGATGTTATCTATATGTAACTTTTTGAAGTTGAATTGAACTATAGCAGCAATATGTAGTATAATGTTTGCTCAAATGTTAGCTTCACTATGTGACAAGCATGTATATATTGAGTATTATAATTTTAATACAGTTTTTTCCTTTCTTAAAATGTGTATACATTTTTGGCACCCTCTGTATATAACATGTATAAGAATATAAAGGATTTTATATATACATATATTTTAACATGTACTTATATATGTATTATATATAATATATGTAATTATTAAGTCCTTTAATTTACATGTTTATGCATGTCTCATAATATAATCAATATATTTATGCTTATTAAGCATATAGTATGTGCCAGGTATTGTTCTTAATGTTTTCCTAGATTGTCTAATTTTATCTTTTCAACAACCCTATGTGGCAGCTACTGTTATTATTCATATTATATAGATTTTAAAAACCTAGGACTAGAAGAGGTTAAGTCATTTGCCTAAGGGCACCCAACAAGTAAGTGGCAGAAACAGAATGTACTTTTAGTAACTCCTAACAGTTCATAATTATAATTTGTAAACAAATTAATATATAGCTAATGAAGTTGCATGCATGCATATATATAATGAGATAGTGCTTTCAAAGTTTAGAAATAATAAAAATAATAAAATAAGCCAGTTGTTCTCAAGTGGGGGCAATTTTGCCCCTTCTCCACATCAAGGACATTTGGCAATCTAAACACCCTACTATTAATAAGACAACCCCCCCAACAGACTTATCCAGCTCCAAATATCAAAAGTACTAATATAGAAAAACCATGAAACAAGTTAATAATTCTTAGAGGGGTAATATCCTTGTAAATAAGCAAGCATTCATGATTTGGCCTAGAAGCAGCATAAGCTGTGAGGCGCTAAGGCAAGAGTCTGCCTATTTTTGTCCAGTGTCAGCTGGTATCTTAGTCCATTTGTGATGCTATAAAATAATACCTGAGACTAAGTAATTTATAAAGAACAGAAATTTATTTTCTCATAATTCCGGAGGCTGAGAAGTTGGTTTGGTTTTCTGGTGAGGGCTGCAGCCTCTGAAAGAGAGGAACACTGTGTTTTTACATGGTGGAAGGCAGAAGGGCAAGTTCTCTGAATGTTGTATGAAGTCTCTTTTATAAGGGCCTTAATTCCATTCATGAAGGAGGAGTCTTCACGTCCTAATCACCCTTTAAAGGCTCCATCTCTTAATACTACCACATTAGCAGCATCTACATTTTGGAGGGACACATTCAAACCCTAGCAGCTAGCTATACATAGACGTTGTCTCCTCAATTCTGAGCATCTTTCATATGCAGCCTGACGCTGTGAAGAATGAGTTTTCATTTGGAATATGGCATATTGTTTATCACAGAATCTCTAAGTCTCAGAGAAATCTTGTAGCAAATGTAGATTCAGAGACACATGACCACAAGAATTGCTGCTCTAGAAAAAGTGGTTTCCAGATGCCACTTCTGCAAATTAAAAACAAAACAACAACAACAAAAAAGCTCTTTGATGAAAATGAAACCAAGGAAAACATCTATAATATATAAATTGCTTTTAAGTTTTATTTTTAAAAGCCAGGCACAGATTTTTAAATGAATAATTTACTTTCATTGAAAAAGTAATTATTTTACTTTGCAAAATTTTCTCTACAGGAATAGTAAACCAGAGTGACCACTTTTTTTAACCTTCTCTGTCTCCATCCAATGAATTTAAAATCTGATTATTTTAAAAATAAATTTAATTAACCACTTTAATGAAAAAATACCCGGTCTTTAAACTGAAATCCCCTAGAATGGTAGCAGAAAAACAACACGTGACTTTGTATACATACACACCCACATGCACACACACAGACTGGCTTTGGGATTGATTTGTCTCATTCAGTTATCAAATATTACTGCATTTTAGTCCATAATTGTTTCACTTCTTAGTGATTCTCCCAAAGGAGTGGGAGTATGTTAGGGTGATGAGAGAAAGTCAAATATAGAGCAGAGAGAAAAACCAGTAAGACACTGCCCACCCTTCAATGCCTGACTCAAATGCTGCAGCCCTAAACCTTCCTCTATCCTTCCACTCTTTGTTCTCATTAGTATGCTTATGCCTTTTCCATGGCACCTATCACACCTTGATCTACATATAGAATTATTTATATTTAAACTTTTAAGGTCTCCCCTCCTAGACTGTAAATTGCTTGAAGGAGTCCCTGTTTGTTCATCTTTGTTTACATTTTATCCTCCAGCAGATTACCTAGGTAAGAGCTTGGTTTGTAAATTATGTAAATACATATGTATTGTTTCTTTTTTAATTTTAAAGATGTGGAGTACAATTCAGGATTAGTTATACAACTGGTCATCATACAGGTACAGTGTGGGCCTCCCTTTGGTCTCCACTACGCCTGATTTGAAATCAGGTACTCTTATTGATGCTATGTGCATTTGTAGTGTTTCTTATAGCATGTCTCTTTTTGCTGAATTTATGTTCTTTTCTGTAGGCCAATCACTTTGCTGTGCACCATGATGAGGAGAAAGATGTGATCACAGGCCTGAAACAAAAGACTTTGTATGGACGGCCCAACTGGGATAATGAGTTCAAGACAATTGCAAGTCAACACCCTAAGTAAGGAGTTCACACCCCCGTCCCTCCCTCTGGGGTGTTATTGAGGCTTGTGGTCTACCTAAAGCAGCAGTTCCCAAGCATGGCTAGACTTGTATATTCTAGAAACTCAAATATCCATATTTATATAAAGGTTAAATTCATGTCCATGTATCTCTGACCTTAAGAAGAAATTTTAAAATTGTACCAAAATTACCTGGACAATTATTTTTTTCTCTTTTTTATTTTAAATATGTGGGGTACAATTCAGGGTTAGGTATACAAATATGCAGGTACCCTTGTTGATGAGGTGTGCTCCCTCCCCGGCAGTTTCCCACTACTGCCAATCCCTTTCTTATAGTATTATGATAGTTGTTCAAGATCCACTTATGAGTGAGAGCAGGACAATTATTAAAAACAAAGATTCCCAGGTCCCTAAGACTTTCTCAACCTGCTTATCCCACGTAGGGCCATAGCTTGGTTCTTTTCTTTAGTCTTCCAAATTTCACTAAATTACCTCTTTTAAAGATGTAATATGATTTATATTTATTAAGGAGACACTGTTCCCTTAATAGCTTAATAAAGCTTGTTATAGCTCCTGGGTTTAAAATCATAAGTTGATTCATGACCTGCCTGGGCAACTTGGCAAGACCTCATCTCTACAATAAATCAAAAAATCAGCCGGGCGTGGTAGCACACGCCTGTAATTCTGGCTACTCGGAAGGCTGAGGCGGAAGGATCGCCGGAGCCCAGCAGGTCGAGGCTGTGGTGGCTGGGAGCGGCCACTGCACTCCAGTCTGGGCGACAGAGTGAGACTCCAACTCAAAAAAAA
>CAUYQG010064279.1:0-16647 GCA_963574415.1 Tarsius wallacei | reverse complement strand
TGTATATAGATGCCCAGAGAGTAGTTTTCATCCCAGCATCAATGGACAACGTCTTTGATATTTTACAATTCTACAAAAGTATGCACTGGTTCCCCTAATTAAAAAAATCATGAAGCTTGTCAGTTTAATGAGGTCCCACTTACCTATCCCCACACATAAAAGTTAACTCTAAATGGATCACAGACCTAAATCTAAAACCTCTAACCGTAAGAACCTTAGAAAATGCAGGAGACACTCTTATGGAAGTTGGGACTGGCAACCAATTCCTCATCAAAAACTCGATTTTTCATCTTGGTTTACAAATTTAGATGCTCTGTCAACACCAAGCCCATCTTCTCCTTATGGCAACGATGGCCGGAGATGAGGATCTCACTTAGATGGGATGTGCACCCTCCAGGACACAGTCCGTTATTCCCTGTGTCCGGCCTGATACTGAGACCCAGTGTCAACTGCAGCTCATCATTGCATTTGCTCTCTTCTTATCCTTAAATTGGAAGAACATTTATTTTTCTGCACTCATTCCTTTATCCAAAGTAGAAAATGAAAGATGCAGCCCAGAGGGCTCCTTGTGTTGAAAACTCACTATGCTTTCTTTTTCATGATCTTGTTGGCCTTTGTGATTGAGACTGCAGTGGAAGAAGTGATTGATTGACAGCACCTAGTGAAACCTGGGCCAGATGCTTAGCATACATTAGTTTCCTCCTATCTATCCTTTCTTGTAGTTGTTTTGAAAGATTTGCACACAGAATAAAGTGGTTATGACATTCCTTTGGCTGTCAATGGAGCATGCATCACAACAAAATGTTGAAATCAAGCAGGAAAGACTAAGATGCCAATTCTAGTAATGCAGATAATATACAGAGGGTTGATAATATGATAACAATGTAGATGACCCCAATTTTCCCTTCCTATCTCTACTAAAATCAATGCAATTCCTCCTCAGAGTGGAAAGGGGAGGACATCATCCCCTGTTGCAGTGTTAGGTTTCAGTTGGCTGGATTTCCCTGGCCTCTGGACCAGGTTAACTGAGCAAAGGAAAGTCACATTTCAGAGCAATTAAATTTTTTCTCACTAAACACATTCAGGAGGCTAATTTCATTTCTTTGCTGGCTGTACATAGGTGAATTAGCAGAAAATCCACTCCTGCATTGTTTTCCAGTCTTCAAATGAAGCCTAATTAAAGAAATATATAGTTTTTATTGAGCCGCAAGAAAAAGGGACAGGGGCACAATTAAGTTTGCATCAATTATTAAAGCCATAAAATTATTAATGTAGCAAATATTACACATTAACAAGAAATATGTTTTGTCACCAACTGCTGCATGAAATCTCTCCTTCATAATCTACAATCCAAGGGAGAAATAGAAAAAGAATGCGCACAAAACGTTGTGTTCCAGCCTTAAGTTTATTGCTGCTGGAAGTATGATGTTTGACTGTATTTCAGCACTACTGTTGCTAAGATGCAATTGTTCTGAATTAATTAAAAAATAAAGTAAGAGGGAAAATGTATAATTGTGATAATAATTGCTTGTACATAGCACGAAGTTTTACTAGGGGGCTACAAATATTTATCAATCTGCCTGATCTTTTCCTCTGATAGAAGGCTGTAAGTTCAGTAGTCATAGAAGAGAGAGGCTTCCTCCTCCCTCACTGCCTATCTTTTCTGGTTGATCTTGCATTTCTCTGTTCCTGCTCTTTGTGGACAGAGAGATGTGACATGAAAGCCAGCTTTCTGGTTCATGCATCACCTACTCAGAAAATTCTTCTCTTAGTCATTAAAAGTTTTTTGGAGAACATTAGGAAATGAGTACTTATACTACCCCCCTGCCAGACTTATTCCATACTTCTTTTATTAAAACCCAATAATCTGTGACTATCATCAACTGTTTACTTCCATGTGTCCATAGACTCACACAGTGCACAGCACATCATAAGCTCCAGTGACTAAGGAATAAATGAATGAGGTAGTAAGAGAGCTGTTTTGTTCAAATCAATGTTAAGGTGGCATGATTTATAAACATCTCAATAAGATCCTTGACAGACATGGTGGCTCATGCTCATAATCCCAGCAGTTTGGAAGGCAAGGCAGGTGGATTGCTTGAGCCCAGAGGTTCAAGACCAACCTGGGCAACATAGTGAAACTGCATCTCTACAAAATAAAAAATAAAAAATTAGCAGGGCATGGTGGCAAGCATCTGTGGTCCTAGCTACTCAAGAGGCTGAGGAAGGAGAATTGCCTGAGTTCCAAAAGGTTGAGGCTGCTGTGAGCAGTGATCACTGTGATCATGCCACTGCACTGTAGCCTGGGCAACAGAGTGAGACCTCAACTCAAAAAACAAAACAAAAAAGCAAAAAGAATCAGGTCCCACTGGTGGAATCCACTTCTTAAAAGTTAGTAAATATTTACTCTTGAGGGTGAATAAAGGTGAAGGAGTTTACATTTTCTGCTTTAAAATACAGGAGCAAAAAGATAATGTGTAGATAGACTATGCAATCTGCCATAGAGGGAATTAGTGGAAGCAAATGGGCATTCAAAGCCGGAAAATTAACTCTTAGTTCGAAGAGTTAGGAAAAGTTTCATGGGGAACATGACATTTAGGATGTGTGGTAATTAACAGAAGGGATTTTTCTTTTCTTTTTCTTCTTTTTTTAAGAAGGAGAAAGATTCTGGGTGGTTGGGTGGTTAGATGTGCAAAGAAGGAAAGAGTATGAGCAAACAGACAAAAGAAAGTTTAGCACTATTTGGGAATAGCATGCCCTCAAACTTGGCTGAAGGAATTTCCCATCAAGACCTGGGAAGTGAGGCTTTCAGAGGTTAGCTCTACTTGGGTGGTCTTGAATGACAGGCCTGGGAGGGTAATGGTCAGGTTCTGGGTCACTCTACAAGGACTGCGCTTTCATGGAAGACACTGCATATTGTGGTTTTGTGCTTTAAATGAATTGTAGTCCCATTTAGGAATCAGCTCTCTTAGGCTAGGTTCTCTGGCTATGATTTCTTTCTCTCTCTCTTTCTTTTAAAAATATGTTTTGACAAAAAAGTACATGCAAAAAAACACCAAAAATAACTTTAAAAAATCCAAAGCTTAAACATAATTTTGAAAACTATAAAACTCTTAGAAGAAAGCATAATGCCTCATGACATTTGATTTGGCAATGATTTCTTGAATAAGACACTGAAGGCATAAGCAATAAAGAAAAAATAGAAAATTGGACCTTATAAAAATTTGCTCATCAAAAGACACTATTGAACAAAGAGGAAACAACTTGCAGTGCAGGAGAAAATATTTGTGAATCATTTATCTAATAAGGGCTTAGTAGACAGAATATATAGAGAACTCCTAAAACTCAACAATGAAAATCCAATTCAAAATGGCCAAAATACTCGAATAGATATTTCTCCAAGGAAGATATACAAGTGACCAATAAGCACATAAAATGACACTCAATATGACAGATCTTAGGGAAATGCAAATCAAAACTACAAAGAGATACCATCTCACACCCATTAGGATAGTTACTAACATACTCACACATACACACAGAAAATAACAAGTGTTGGTGAGGATGTAGAGAAATTGGAACCCCAGAATGCTTTTGACCAAAATGCAAAATGGTACAGCTGCTGTGAAAAACAATACTGTGGTGCCTCAAAAAAAATTAAGGTGGAATTACTATATGATCTGGCAATTCAACATCTGGGTACAAAACCACAAAACTTAAAAGCAAAGAGATATTTGTAAACCCATGTTCATAGCAGCATTATTCATAGTAGCTACTCAATTGCCCATTAACAGATGAATGGATAAGTATAATGTGATATATCCATGCAATGAAATATTATTAATCCTTAAAAAGGAAGGAAATTCTGACAAACATAACAACATGGGTGAAACTTGAGAACATTATACATTATACTAAGCAAAATAAATCAATCATAAAAAGAAAAAAGTAAGATAAAATATGTTTTGGCCAGGTGTGGTGTCTCATGCCTGTAATCCAAGTGCTCTGGGAGGCCAAGGTGGGAGGATCTCTTGAGCCCAGGAGTTCGAAGCCAGTCTGAGCAACATAGTGAGACCTCATCTTTGCAAAAAAATACAAAAATTACCCAGGCATGGTGGTGTGAGCCTGTAGTCCTAGCTACTTGCAAGGCTAAGGATAGCTTGAGATCTGGAGGTTGAGGATGCAGTGAGCTGGAGTCACATCACTGCACTCCAACCTGGGTGACAGGGTGAGATTCTGTCTCAACAAGAAAAAAACAAAAAACAAAAAAACCCTCCACTAACCAAGCAAACAAACAAAAAACTGTTTTATTGTGTATGTTTGAGGCTTGCGACATGACAACATGATGCTTTGGGATACATATAGATGTAAAATTGTTATAATAGTGAAGCAGATGAACATAGGAATTATCTCGTACAGTTAAAATTTTGTGACAAGAGCAGCTAAAATTTGCTTATTTAACAAATATTCCTAATACAATATATTTTTATTAACTTTAAACCTCATGTTGTAAGTTAGAGCTCCGAACTTGCTCATCCTGTGTATCTGCTACTCTGTGACCTTTAATCTACATTGCCCTGTTTCCTCCTTCCACCCTGTGGTAATCACTGTTTTAGTCTCAATCTTTGTGTAGTAGACCTTTTTTTTTTTAATTTTACATATAAGTGAGACCATGCAATATTTTTCATTCTGTGTTTGACTATTTCACTTAACTTAATGTCCTGCAGTTTCGTTCATGCTGTGGCAAATTGCAGGCTCTTCATTTTCCATTGTGTTTATACACCACATTTCTTTATCCGTTAGTCCATCAATAAGCATTGAGTTTGTTTCCATATCTTGGCGATTGTAAATAATATTGCAATGAACACAGGAGTGCAGATATCTTTATGTGATGGTGATTTCATTTTCTTTGGGTATGTATCCAGAAGAGGGATTGCTGGGTCATATGGTAGTTCTACTTTTAATTTCTTTAGAAACTTCCACACTATTTTCCATAATGGTTGTACCAATCTACATTCCCATCTACAGTGTACTAGGTTTTATTTTTTCTACATCTTTACCAACATGTGTTATCCCTTGTTTTTACAGTAATATGCATCCTTATGGTTGTGAGGTGTATCTCATAGTGATTTTAATATGCCTATCCCTAATGATGAGTGATGTTGAGCACCTTTCCATATACCTATTGGCCACTTTTATGTCTTCTTTAGAGAAATGTCTGTTCATATCCTTTGCTCTTTTCTTTTTATTTGACTTTATTTGATTCAAGTGGTGCATGTAACATGTGTAGGTTTTTTACTTAGGCCTATTGTGCAATGTAAAGTTTGGTTACCAATTTGCCACCCTCTCAGGTGGTGAACATGGTATCCAATGGGTGGTTTTCCAACTATTATGCCTCCCTCTCCCTTCTACCTTTAATAATCCCCACTGTCTGTTGTTCTCATCCTTGTGTCTGTGTGCCCAGTGTTTAGCTCATACTTATGAGTGATAATATGTGATATTTGTTTTCTGTTTCTTTGATCATTCATTTAGGATGATGGCCTCCAACTGCATTTTTGTTGCTGCAAATACTATGATTTCATTCTTTTTTATGCTTTTGTCCATTTTTTACTCGGGTTATTTTCTGTTTTTGAGTTGTGGAATTCTTTATAAACATTGGGTATTAGCCTCGTATCAGATATGTGGTTTGCAATTATTGTTTTTTCAGTCTGTTGACTGCCTTTCAATTTTATTTTTTCTTTCTGTACAGAAGTTTTTTAGTTTGATACAGTCTCATTTATTTATTTTTGATTTTGTAGCCTCAGCTTTTGGTGTGACAGTCAAGAAATTGTTGCCAAGGCCAATATTAAGAGGTTTTCCCCTATGTTCTCTTCTAGAAGTTATTTGGATTCAGGTCTTACATTTAGGTCTTTTATCCATTTTGAGTTTATTTTTGTGTATGGTGTAAGATAAGGGCCCAATTTCATTCTCTTGCATGTGGAAATTTAATTTCTTTGGCACTATTTATTGAAATATTTGATCCCCATTGTATCCACTTGATGCCATTGTTGGAAATTAATGTTTGGATTTATTTCTGGGCTCTCTATTCTGTTCCATTGGTCTATGTTTCTGTTTTTATGCCAGTACTGTATTATTTTGATTATTATAGCTTTATAATTTTAAATCTGGCTTGTGATACCTCCAACTTTGTTTTTCTTTGTTATTCAAGGATTTTTGTGGTTCCATATCAATTTTTGGATTTTTTTTTTACTTCTGTAAAGAATGACATTGGAATTTGTTGGTGATTAAGTATATATATTGCTTTGGGTGGTGTGAATATTTTAGCAATATTAGTTCTTCCTATCCATGAACATGGAATATCTTTCCACTTATTAGTGCTGTATAGTTTTCATCTGTGTTTTATAGTTTTCAGTCCACACACTTTTACCTCTTTGGTAAAGTGTATTTTTAGTTATTTTATTTTTTAATGATATCATTAATTGTACTGTTTTCTTGATTTTTTTGTTAGCTAGATTGTTACTTGTGTATAGAAATGCTACTGATTTTTGTATATTGATTTTATTACAACTTTACTGAATTCATTTATTAGCTCTAACAGTTGTTTTTTGAAATTCTTGGGTTTTTCTACATTATAGGATTGTGTCATCTACAAGTGGGGATAGTTTTAATTCTTCCTTTCTGATTTGGATGCTTTTTTTTTCTTGTCTGATTGTTTTTACTAGTACTTCTAGTGCCATGTTGACTGGAAGTGGTGAGAGTGAGCATCTGTAGCTTGTACTGGATCTTAGTGAAAAAACTTTTCAATTGTTCCTGGTTGACTATGATGTCAACTGTGGGGTTTTTTAAATAAATGGTCTTTATTATTTATATTTTCACATTTTATTATGTTAAACCGTTCAGAGTTTTTGTCAAGAAAGGATGCTGAACTCTGTCAAATGCTTTCTCTGCATCAATTGAGATGATCATATTGTTTTGATCTTCCATTCTGTCAGTGTGATGTATCATATTGATTGATTTGCATATATTAAAGACTCATGTGGTAGGGGTAAGTCCTACTTCTTCATGATGTGTAAATTTTTCAGTGTGTTATTGAATTCAGTTTGCTACTGTTTTTATTGAATATTTTTGCAACAATGTAGTTCTCTCTCTTTGCAATGTCTTTGTCTGGCTTAGGAATCAAGATGGTTTCAGTTTCCTTTGTATCTTTGCTGGGTTTTTGTTCATAGTAAATAATAAGTACAACTTCAGTATCAACTGGCTTTTACTTGATTGCTGAATTTTGTGGAGGGTCTCAACTGAAGATATAAGTATTATACATTATATTAATTTTCTGAAGAGCATTGTGGAGTAAGTTTGTTTATTTTATATCTGATCAAAAAGAGGACTGCAGAAATTAAGATATTTGCTCAATTTATCCAATGAGATCAGAACCCACATATTTTAATTTCAAGTCCTGGACTTTTTCCTTTGTATTAAACTGTCATGGTTTCTAACATGAAGACTTTAACACTTTGTAAGATCAACCAAAAGGAAAAAAAAAAAAGATGCATTTCTGAGGTCACAAGAGAGAAGCTTAAAAGAAGTCTTTTTCCTAAAAAAATACAATTTTTACTTGGCTCCAAGTGTTCAGTATGACTCGATCTTTCTCATAGATTTTCTTTTGCCTGCACATTTTTTAATGTCTCATCTCATTCTGGATTTCCAAACAAAGATACATGAAAAGTCTTTTATTAATAACAAAATTGGATCATTGTAATACTAGCTATTATTTATCAAACATTTGCTGTATGCCAGCCACTGTATAGATGTTTTCACACATTCTGTCTATTTCTATTGAAATTCTGCAAATACTTTTTACAAAGAAGTAGCTGAACATTCTTTTTTTTACCCCAGCTTTATTGATGCATAATTGACAAATAAAAATTATATATATTTACAGCATACAATGTGCTGTCTGATATATGTACACATTGTGAAATAATTAGTACAGTCAAGCTGTTCAACATATCCATCACCTCACCTAGTTACCACTTTTTTTGTGTGTGGTGAGAACATTTACAGTCTACTTTCTTAGTAAATTTCAGTTATACAATACAGTATTATTAGCTGTAGCCATCTTGTTGTATGTTAGATCTCCAGAATTTATTCATTCTATATAATTGAAATTTTGCACCTTTAATGTACATCTCCCATTTCCCCTCCCCCAAGACTCTAGCAACCACCATTCTAGTGTCAGCTTCTATGAATTTGATGTTGCTGGATTTTACATATAAGGGAGATCATACAGTATTTGTCTCTCTGTGTCTGGCATCTCTAATCTAGTTCTGCCTTCAGATTCGGAAATCTTTCCTCCTGTCTCTAAAGTTCCTGGTTTCTAGCCAGGAAAATGCTTACTGAATTTATTCTACCGCTTCCTTCAGAATATATTGTTTAGATCAGGCTCTAATTTTGTGACCCTAAGAGAGGAGACTCTGCCAATATCAGTTCCACTTATAGCCTGTCTTCCAAGTCTCCATTGTTTGCTTTATTCTACTCTAATTTCAGAGACTCTATTGAAGGATATACGTGTAAGATATACTTTTTATCTTGTAGGGACTTACACTTCAGTTCAGTCAAACACAAAGCAATTAGAGGGAGAAGAGAGTAAATGAGGGACCAAAATTATGCATTCTAGAAGGCTGGTAGAGTAAAACAGGAGACAAGAGTAGCATTGGACCTTGAAAACTGGGTAGAATTGGGCTGAGTGGGCAGAAGAAGTGGGCATGTGGTGGGGGTGATAGAAAGCAGTGAGAAAAGGTGCTGGTCTGTGGATATTTCTGTTTACCAAAATGCTTCTGACTTGTCTTTGGGTTCACTCTTGGTTTTTCCTAATGACGAATCAAAAAAGGTTTTTGAGCCACTCCATGTGGTCATGATATGGAAGACTATGTAGTTCAGAGCAAGATGTAGAACAGCTTAAACGTACTTTAATGTCAGAAATCAAGCAAAACACCAACAAGCCTAAAGGTAAAATGCTGTGCAGGAAAGACTTGTGCCAGACAGTTGTTCTAACCTAAAATGCTAACCTCCATCTGGTCTGGATGAATTTAACACGTGGGGAGGTGTGAGATTTAAAATCATTTGAAGTGAGTAGGGCAGTACGTATTTAACCTCGAGAGAGTATAATTTCTTCTGCGTAACTTAAAAAGTGATAACACCACAAATATATAATGTGCAACCCGATTCTGGTTTGATGATATGATCACAATTTTTTTAAGCTAACAATACAGAAATCTTGTGCTAAATCACCTGGGCTAAGTCTGTTATGAAAATGTTGAATTGTTTCAAATTGTTTTCACCTATATCAGATAGTTTTACATAAGTTAGTGGAGAACTAAGAATGGGTTCCCTACACCTGAAAGACTCCCATTCCCTCAACTCTTTTTCTACTTGCCTGTGAATTGCACCTGGAAGTCTTTCTTAATAATTCATCTCGCATTATTTACTTTAGCATTTAAAGTAGGGTTCGGATTCAAATAACTTGGGGTTCTTTTAGAAACACCAGTGCCCAGGCTCTCTCTGCAGGGTCAGATTGCATTAACATGAGTGAGGCACTGCCTTTGGTATTTTTCTGAGGAGCTTCTAAGTGAATCTGATGTGCGTACAGGCTTGAAAACCATTGACTGAGTGTCTTCTTATTTAGAAAGGTGATGGGCTTTAGTCATGATCTAAATATCATAATGGAGAAAGGTCATCAAATTGAACCAGTATGAACATTTCTAAAGAGAATGAGAAATATCCCAGTGGGCTACCAATTCTCTGCTAAGAAGTAGAAGACTTTCAGAAAGAAGTAGAAGGCTTAAAGGCTGTTAAAAATTTCGAACTTGTGCCTGCTATCTTAAAATCCTGTGTCCTTTCTACCAGATTATTTAATATTTATAATTATGCATGGTTTGTTCAAATAGCACAATATCAGGAGATGTTTTTCTTTTACTATTCAATCCTAAATAGTCTTTATTTACTATGTCACCCTGTTTTATTTTATTTTCTAATACTAGTACACTATCTGAAATAATCATGGTTGTTATTTATTTAATATCTGCTTTCTCACTCTAGAAGGTAGTTCAGTGAGAGCAAGAATCTTTGTTATCTTGTTCACACCTATATCACAGCATCTAGAACAGTGATTTTTTGATGGTTGTTGAATAAATGAGTGCATCAGTGATAATATTGCATTCCTACAAATATGCCAATTCCATCAGGTGGTCTCTATATAGATGGAGGTAGACCAGGGATACTTTTAATAGGATAGGAAGTTTATCAGAGTAGTAGCTATATTTGAGGCAGAAAATCAATTTCTACCCTGGATGACATTTTCAAAAGAAGTGTATCTGGTAGCATGGAATCTTCCATCTGACAGGGTTTATGTCAAAATACTAGGATGTCTAGATGAGTAGTCCACTTTCTGTAGAGAGGATGTGCTGTTCAAAGATGCCCTAAACTGTGCAATTTAGTCCTTGTTCGAACAGACTTTCTGCCTGCACAGATAAGAGAATGACTACGGTTTTGTGAGTAGACTTATGTTCAGCAGGGAATTTGCATGTGGATGCATATATGCACAGCATTCTAGAAGCTTGGTGGGGAAAGAAATGTGGGATGCAGATTCCCCGAATTAGCTAGTATTTATAATATTTTTGGTAATTGGGTGGAGGATGCCTGTCTGGTATGTTCTCAAATATTTGAAATACAACATTGTTTAAGACCGAAAATGCACAATAAGATGGAGACAATATCAGGAAAAAATGTAGACTATTAATCACAATTTATGCAAAGCATGTTAAGTGAATGAACTCAACCATTTGTCATGTACACAACATTGTGCTAAGGAATGCCTTCCTCATGTGATTTGTTGCTGAGGACAATCACTGCCAAAGCAGTTTAGCTAATTCATTTCCATGTTTGGAATTAAGCATTTTTAACAGTTATCTACTTCTCATTGTCTGCCTGGGACAAGCCTTGTCTTGTCAATACTTAGCTGGCTGCTGCCAGAATTGAGATAGGAACATCAGAATCCTGTTGAAAAGTCAGGAAGATATAAACAGGGAAGCTGGTCTCTGCCCAGGAATGGGGGAGTTGGGACAGAAGCAAGGTTGGCTTTACGTGTAGTTGGAGATAGTAAATACTTACTTTGTGCTATTTCTGCACCCTAGAAAGTGCCTGTATTTCTTCTACTTCTTCCTCTCCACTCCCCATTCAAACACACACACACACACACACACACACACACACACACACACACACACACACTGTCTTTAATAGGGAGACATGGCTTTTATTTTATAACTAGAGAAGAGATAACATTGCAGGTAGAAGAAAATTATTGATGAATATCCTCCTGGATTGAAAATAATTGGTAATAAATTCTTTCCTGAGCTGAAAAAACAAGAGGATTAAATACATTTTGGTCTTCTACTATGCGCTCTGTCTTAATAGAAATAAATACACTTTAAATATTTTATTTAATAGAAAATGTAGGTAAGATTTTGATAGGAGAGCAATCTTAGGCACTTGAAATCAGATGGACAATAGAAGACCCTGCTAAATGCAAGGCCAGGTTTTTTGCAGACAAAATTTGTCCCCTTCAGAATTTTCCTTGGGGCTGGATCTTTTTCAAAATGGAAACATAGGATTAAAAAGTGTGTAGGCTTCTATCCTTGAATCCCAAGGGAGTTTACAGTTTTAAAACATTAATAAAATTAAAACTAAACTCTGTTAAAAATAAGTTAAAGCAATAATGGTATGCCATCAATACGCTAATGACTATTGCAATTATAAATTAATAGAGGTGGCTCCTTTTGACCTGCCCTAGATGTCATGTCAATTGATTAAATGTCCTGAGACAATGAAATGGAAAAAGACAACTTTATTATAATGCTTCAGGCAGGGAATATTTTTATTTTGCTATTAGGAGCACATCCACATGTCAATGACCAATTCCATTTGGAAAAAAGACACTTTTTGGAATATGCGCAATTAGGAAAAAAATCTCCAAGGTGAACCTTAGGTCTGAACTAACCACCTCTGTTATTTTTAGTTGCCATCAGGAATCCTAAAAGATGGCATTTTTAGGCTTTATTTTACTCGGGGCAGAATAGTTGTTGGTTCTATATGCTCCTAGGTGTTGTGGGCCAGCCTAGCCCATTGGGCTGGCTTCTTCACTAGACATTGCTGGGAGGGTGCTCCATGTCGGGTCTCTACACTTTCAGGACAGGAAGAAAAATGGAAAAGCTGTCCGGGAACTTGCAGATCTTCTACCACATTCTCTGGGGATGCTGTCTTTTTGAGGTTGATTTGACAGACATATACCTGACTTCTGAGACATTTGAACCTCAGTTTTTCTGTAGCTGCAGGGTCAATTTGGGAGGAAAAGGGATCATTTTCCCATTTACCAGAAAAATATATATCTATAAAAATAATAGATCCAATCTTTAAATCCCGGATAGGAAATGAGAAACCCTGGATGAAAGATAGGTGTATTTGATATTTGGGAATAGTTGATAAAATTGACCACATGCCTGTAATTTGATCAGCTATGCAAAAACTGGTCATATGGTAGGCAGAACTAAACACCTAATCACTTGAAGAATAGTCTATTGAGTGGACCCATAGATGCATAATCTCATATTGCATAGCCTATTGGGCCAGGAAGCTATTATTTATGGGTTTCTAAACAACTTTGCAGTGGCCCAAGCCTCCATACTTTTGAGGAATGGGCAGTACTTTCTTAGTGTCCCCAGAGACCATGATTAATGTAATATTTAGCACATCTGTTCCAGGTTAAAAAGTCATAACTCTCCCATCTTTTCTGGAGTTTTATTCTAGACATTCTTTATTATTATTTTTTATTGCATGTCCCTTTTAAAATGTGGAAGATCTAAATAGAACCTAAAGTTTAAGAGTGTTTATAATACTGGGCAAGGGAAAGGAATAGAATAAGCCATGACTTTTGAATGTTCTACTTTTTGAAATACAGACAAATTTACCGTCAATTTCAGTAGTCAAATTTATTGCTGGATCATACAACTAGGATGATTTATTCCCACTTATGTTAACAGCTTTTCAAAACTAGAACATCATTCATTCACACAGATATTACATCCCAGGCATTATGCTAGACTTGGGACTGGGAATACGGTGGTTCTTGCTATCCTGGAGTTTATGGCCGATGTGGGATGTGGACAGTAATCAGACAATTGCAATTCAGTTGTATTTGTTTTGTGGTAAGAGGAAGAACAGCGTGGTAAGAAGGCATCTAGAAGGGATATCAATGGTCAGGGAAGACTTTCTGGAGGAAGTGTTGTCTAACTGGACAACTTCATGAACTCCTTATAGAGAGAGATGGATAAATAAGAGGTAGCTAATATTATGGTTGCCACCTAATTCTTCCACACAATGTGAGTTCTATTTTTTTATAATTTTGAAACAGAAACAGTAGCAGGATACTAAGTGCTAACAGAAGATGTGAGTGACTCTCCTGGGTCTCACCTGCTTTACATTTTGTCCTTTAAAAAAATTACTTTCAAACCTTTGCTATTTATCTTACTTATAATTTTGAGAAGTATTTATCCTCATTACGACAGCTGCATAGCTCTTTTAAGAATAAATCAGTCTCTTTTCAACAACACTTATGGTGGTTAATAAACAATTTACTATTGTTTTTATTATTATTTGTGCTAGGATGAAGAATCCTTTGGAGATGGTTGAAAGATTATTTTTATCTGGAGACTACAATGTAGAAGAGCAAATTGTTTGGCAAAGAATTGGAAACACAGGGCCAGAGATAGAACTATTTACTGCATTTGTAAGTCTCATTGTGAATGTATAAAATACAGCATCATTTGTCAGTAAATCAAAGCTTATAAAAGTGGCAATTGTGAATGCAATTGGTCGCAGTATCAAGAGAACAGGGATTAGGAGTGTAACTGAGATTCCTTTTATGATAAATTATCTAGCTCCTGGCTACCGTGTATGAGCTCTATTAACTGCCTATAAATTGTTCATCATAAAATCTAGTTCATTCTTGTTAATTAGGCCAAGTCTTTTATAAAGACTTTTTTCTCCTCTCTATGAAAGCCTGGGTTGGCAGGAGAGAAGCTCCTCCAAAATGCCGAGGAAAAAAGGGACCTTCCGCTAGCATGATGCTATGTCCCTTAGAAACTAATAATTAAAAGAAGAAATTCCTGAATTAAAATTACTTCAGCTTTTTTTTAACAAGGGAAAATAGAATCATTCTATTGTAGTTCTAGAAGAAGGCTAAATACAGACCAAATAATTATATCTTCTTACTTCAAATTCTCTCCACCAATAATACACAAGAAAAAAAGGGCATATGTGTAAAAGAACTAGAAATACCCACCAGAAACGATTGAGACCAAACAAATTCCAGAAAGACAAATAGACACATCATATTCTGCTGGCACGTCATTCCACGTCATTTTATTATGCATTTTACCCATGAAATTGAACTTCTATGCAATATTATCTTTGGGGAAATCTTGTATTTGTTGCTGATCACCGGTTTTTTGTTTCTGTTGTATTATGCTTTCCGTGGTGCTCACACAAGTGATAACTGGCAGGCGGTGAATGTTATGTTTATATTATCTCATCTTTTGCATTGCTAACTGGCTCCCTTGATACCATTTAAGGTGCATCCTAATCAGTGCTCACATGTCACACTTCCCTCGCAATCTCTGGATTTTGTGAGGAGTAGACACGCCGTGCCCCAGTTCTGGATGCCAAAGTGGTTGTGACTTCAGGAAGTCCCAATAGTCAGAGCCACAGGCTGAGTCAAGCCGAGTGATTGCTCCCCTGAGATGCAGTTAGCAAGCCTCCCTGACAGAGGCCAGACGCAAGGAACAGTCAAAGGTTGGAAAACTCCACGTGTTTGCACATACTCCATGTTTAACACCCATTAAGGTGCAATTAAGAGTGGTCAGAAACACGATTATATTTGGAAATCCCAAATAACAGCACACATTGGAGAAAAAGGAGAAAATCAATTCAAACCAAGAAAAAATGTTTCTCATTATATATTTAAAATAACGAGATTCTTAGCTTATGCTACTTTTTATTTTCCCTTGCAAATGCTAATATTAGCTAACAGTTGAGGAAATCATAGAACAATTAGATAAAACATGTTTCATTTCCAAGATCTTTTACTCATCCTTTCCAGTTCATGGGATCTTTACTCTTCTCTGGTCAGTTTCCCAGTGATAGTGCCTATTCCACCAGACTGTGGTGCAGATAAGAGCTCATGTAAGTTCATTCTAAATGAGGTGCTCAGGAAGACAATACAATTCTGTGTATCTGGCTATAGGGATGGCACCACAGAGGCTTGCTCAGATGGATTGTGGTTTAAATTAGTAACTTTAAAACCAAGCTACAGCAATGCCCCAGAGTCCTCGACACGGAATACCTTGGTGGGGGTGGGGGTGGGGAGGAGGGATAAATTGCAATAGGGACTTGAGCCATCTTTCCTTTCTGATATTACAGAGAGGATGCTTAAATTCTGCTAAGATAGGTTTTAATTGAAAATTTTTTTTCTTTTTGAAAGACCAAAAAGAAAAGCCATTATAACACGGTGTTTCTGCTAAGATAGGTTTTAATTGAAATTTTTTTTCTTTTTGAAAGACCAAAAAGAAAAGCCATTATAACATGGTGTTTAAACAAAATTGTTTCTTAATAAGATATCTGTTTTCTAAAAACAAACAAACAAAAAACCATCACTTTTCATTATCATCATCCTCATCACTGTGATTGTTATTGTAATCCAATGTAGAATTATGGTGCATGGTTAGTGGTCCTGGTTTTCACCAGAAAATTGGGTTCTTTTTGGGGTCTCTCTTTAAGCCTTGAATAAGCTAGAAATGAATAAATATCAGATTTGGGAAAAGAAATTTTACCTTGTGACAGAATCTCTTCAGACCCCAGTAGCCAGAATGTAGCAGCTAGTGAAAGCATGCAGGGATGGAGGCCAGGCAGAGGTCAGATAAGGGATTATGAAGCAGGCACAAGTGGTTTGTAACCATTTCATCTCCAAACACCAAGGCACTGAGACTCATTTTTCTTTGGCAAGACCTAGACATATGTCATCACCTAATTGCACTTGGGATTGGGAAATGGAATTCTTGGTTGGGAAGTCACCTTCCAGTCACAACTCCAGACTATTGAGGGGTTGGGAACAGCACATATCTTTGGTGAAAAGTTGGTGGTCTGTGGCACAACATTTTGTATGTTACTTTAAGCTTAGAAAATGCTTTTTACGGTTATAAACTCTTTGACTTCTAAGGTCACTTTAACTGACAAGCACAGTTTTTAAAATTACTAAATATTCCATAAACTTAATCAAGCAGCCAACTGAGTCATAAATCCACCTGAATGGTTGACCGAGTTAACAATTGTTTGGCTGAATGAACTTGGCCATACAAATTTTGTGCAGTACTTCTTTTTTTTTTCTATTTTCTATTTTATTTATTTATTTTTTTATATTCAATATTTTTATTATGACATTGTGGGGTACAATTAAGGGTTAGGTGTGCAAATATGCTTCGTTCAGGCAACCTTGTTGATAAGAAGTGTCTCCCCATCCCCAGACAGATATTTACTACC
>CAUYQG010064277.1:0-20518 GCA_963574415.1 Tarsius wallacei | reverse complement strand
GATGTTAGGCCTTTGTCAGATATACAGTTGGCAAATATTTTTTCCCATTCTGTGTGCTATCTCCTCACTCTCTTGATGGTTTATTTTGCTTTGAAGAAGCTTCTCAGTTTGATGAGGTCCCACTTGCCCATTTTATCTCTTATGGAATGGGAATTTGGAGTTTTGATCAGGAATTGCTTCCCAGTTCCAATTTCCATAAGGGTGTCTCCTGCGTTTTCTAAGGTTCTTATAGTTTGAGGTTTTATGTTTAGGTCTTTGATTCATTTAGAGTTGATTTTTGTGTATGGTGATAGATAGGGGTCTTGTTTTAATCTTCTGTATGTGGTCAGTTAGTTTTCCCAGTACCATTTACTGAATAAGTTCTCCTCTCCCCAGTGATTGTTAATGGAGACTTAGTCAGAGATGAGTGCTTTTATGAGTTCTATCCTTTGTTGAATTTCTAGTTTTGTTTATGTATTGTTTTCCTGATTCATTAAGTTATCTGCCTGTGTTCATTTGTATCTAGCTGAGCTTCTTTAAAATAATTATTTGTCCTGATCAAAACCCCAAGTGCCCATGCCATAAGAGATAAAATAGACAAGTGGGACCTCACCAAATTGACAAGCTTCTGCAAAGCCAAAGAAACCACCGAGAGAGCAGGGAGACAGACCACAGACTGGGAAAAAATATTTGCCAACTGAATGTCTGACAAAGGCCTGACATCTAGGATCTACGTGGAATTCAAATGTGCTGAAAGAAAAACACAAATAGCCCCATTACAAAGTGTGTAAAAGATATGAATAGATACTTCTCAAAAGAGGAAATCCAAGCAGCCAACAGATTCATGAAAAAACGGTTAGTTACTCTTTTGTGTCTGGATCCTTTGTTCCAACATCATAGCAATTAAGACACTGCAGTACTGTCTAAGGATGAGACAGACTAATGGAACAAAAGAGAGGGCCTGATACTGTGCCCACATATACATGAAAAAAAGGAGAAGATATATTAAAACATGAAAAGAGGTGAAAGATATGAGGAAAAAAGACCTGGAATTGAACCCACATATATAAGAGTTGGCATGGGAGATTAGTGAGTAAGTTACCCATCTATTCAATAACTAGATGAATAGTTATCCCTATGGGAAAAAATGAAGTTGTATCCTCATCTTACACCATGCACAAAAATCAATTATGTATGGATAAAGGACTTAAAAGCAAAAGGGAAACTAAAACTTAAGAAGAAAGTATAGGAGAATAGCTCTGCAACCTCTGGGTAGGGAGACTTTCTTTAAAAACATGACAAATGCACAAGCAAAGGAAGTATATGCTAAATCTAAGTACATTAAAATTGGGAATTCTGAAAAATTGTCCTTTGCAGCCACATGGATGAAACTGGAGAACATTTTTCTAAGTGAACTAATTCGAAAACAGAAAACCAAGCACCATATGTTCTCACTTATATGCGGGAGTTAAGTGGCCACAAAGATGGAAATAATAGATAGGACACCAACAAGGGAGGAGGTGGGAGGGCTGTTAGAGTTCAGAAATTACCTATTGGGTACAATTTTTAATATCTGGGGAATGGGCCACCTGAGACTTAATCCCCATGACTATACAATATGTCCATGTAATAAATATGCACTTGTATCCCCTGATTCTAAAATAAAATGATAATAATAATAATTCCTGTTCAATAAATAGATCATAACAAGTAAGAGGCAAGCTTCGAATAGGTAGAAGATATTTGAGTACATATAAAAATATCCCACAAATCAATGAAGAAAATAAAATTAAGCAGACATTTCTTTGTGTGTTTTTTGTTTGTTTGTTTTTGTTTTTTTGTTTGTTTGTTTTTTGTTTTTTGTTTTTTGAGTTGGAGTCTCACTCCGTCGCCCAGAATGGAGTGCAGTGGCCGCTCCCGGCCACTGCAGCCTTGACCTGCTGGGCTCCGACGATCCTTCCGCCTCAGCCTTCCAAGTAGCTGGAACTACAGGCGCGCGCTACCACGCCCGGCTGATTTTTTGATTTATTGTAGAGATGAGTTCTTGCTTGCCCAGGCGGGTCACGAACCCGCGGGTTCAGGCAATCCACTCACCTCAGCCTCCCAAAGGCGCGGGATTACAGGCTGAGCCACCGAGCCCGGCTGATTACCTGACTTTTTAAAGCGACTGCTCCTTCCTGCCCTGCATCCCGAGTGCAACAATACTGAATTGAGGATAGATCTCTGTCTTTGGTAAAGCCTCTCCTCAACATCAGCATCCCACTAGCTTTGTTTCTGTAGGATAGTGATGGTTTGCAAAGTGTCTTCAGGTAGAGTGACCCCTTTGATCTGCCCAGTGCCTCTGAGCTGGCTGGCTGGTGGGTGGTTGCCATTCTCATTGTACAGATGAGGACACTGAGGCTCTAGCAAGCTCTGGGAAGATCCTAAGTCCACCTGGCAGGACCAGACACCCAATTTTAATGACCTCAATCTTCTCCGTCCTCATTGCATCCCCAGGGAGCCCATCTGACGCATTTCACCCAATATCCCAGCGGGTCTACCAGCTGCTCCATGACTATTCAGAGGAAATAAGAACAAGCCAAGGCTCCCATTTTTACATGTTGATTTCACTGGTGTTTTGGATCCACTCTGAACGATTGGGTTGAGAAAGCCAAGTTGGGCTTTTCTGGAGTGATTTCCAGCAGCGAGAAGAAAGGTCATGCCACTGAGGCCCCAAGCAGTGTCTATTGTTCAGTGCCTCGGGGCCCAGCTCGTCACAGGAAATCCCCAGTAAGGTGGAGGCCGTGCCTGTCAAGTCTTTGAAAACAGTTCCTACTTCCAGAAGAGTTCCTTATGGAAGCCACAGGCCACCCAGACTTCCTGGAGAACGTTCTGCAGCCCAAAAGAAAGAAATGATTTGTCTGGACCAAACGTGGCCCTGAAGCTGATGCCCCATGGTGAAGGCGAAGACTGATGTTCTGGCTATTAAAACAAGCTGAAAAAAAAAAAACTGGAAACTGCTCAAAAGTCCCAGCCAGAGAGGTTTTGGGTAAAAAAAAAAATATATGGCCTGTTGATTAGATGCAATCCAACCATCTATTGAAAAATCCTACTTTAGAAGAATGATGGATGGTCTGAAAAAAACGTGTGTTTTTTTGTTTTTTAGAGACAAGGTCTCACCCTGTTGCTCAGGCTGCAGTGAGTTATGATTGCACCACTGCACTCTCCAACTCCTGGGTTCAAGTGAACTTCCTGTCTCGGCCTTCTGTGTGGCTGGAACTACAAGTACGTGCCACCATGCCCAGCTGATTTTTTTATTTTTTGTAGAGATGGGGTATTGTCCAGGCTGGTCTTGAACTCCTGGTCTCAAGTCATCCTCCCACCTCTGCCTCCCATAGTGCTGTGATTACAGGTGTGAGTCCCCATACCAGGCCCTGGGGTCCCTTTTATAAGGGCACACATCTTCTAATGAGAACTCCACCCTCATGAGCTAATCGCCCTGCAGAGGCCCCACCTCCTGACACCACGGCCTTGGGGCTTAGGTTTCAACATATGAATTTGGGGGACACAATCTTCAGTCCACTGACCCTGGGTGGAACCAACTCTGGACACAGCTCAGGCCCCCAAAGGGTCGGGTGGAAGTGGAAACCACCAGCCACTCATCTCTTCCCCTGTCCCTCCCTCACCCCTCCCCCTGAGTGCATCCTCTCCATGAGGACTCCACTATGATTCTGCTTCCCAGAAACTCCACCTAAAAGTCCCAGGTGTAGCCAGGCTTGGTGGCTCAGCCTGTAATCCCACGCTTTGGGAGGTTGAGGTGAGTGGATTGCCTGAGCCCACGGGTTCGAGAGCCGCCTGGCAGCTTGGTGAGACCTCATCTCTACAATAAATCAATGTAATTCTGGCTACTTGACTGAGGCGGAAGGATCGCCGGAGCCCAGTGGGTCGAGGCTGCAGTGGCCAGGAGCCGCCACTGCACTCCAGTCTGGGCGACGGAGTGAGACTCCAACTCAAAAAAAAAAAAATCCCAGGTGTGAGAGTCCACTCCACCATGTCCACACAGTGTGGTGGCCAAGTGCCTTTTCAACATTCTGGGCCCCAGTGCCCTCACCTGGAAAACACGTGACATGGCTGTCAGAACGGATGTGAAGGTCGATGCAACGATGTCTTAGACACAAAGCCAGCCAGTGTAATTCCACAGCACGTCTGTGAGAAAGAACAGTGAGCGGGCTGTGGGCAGTGGTGCCCTGCTGGTGCTGGCACCAATACTGATTTCATTTTCTTATTTTTGCTTCTCTGTGTTTTCTAATTTTTCTTCACTTGACTTATTTTATTTGCATACGGACACGCTATACATAAAGATCTATTCCACTAAAAAGGAAAGCAAATCAGAACAGGCAAGAGAGAATGATGCTGTCAGAGGAAGAAGGAACCATGCCTTGGGTCTAATTTACAAACCAAGATAGGAATCATTTGTATATTTCAGTAATCCCAGAACTTGAACGATTCATTCTAGCAGATTATTTGTGATCTGCCACATAGGAGATCTCAACCCATCAGTCTGTCAGAAATAGTGGTTGAGAATGTTGATGGACAGGAAAGACCTTCCAGGAGGAGAAGGCAGCCGGGAGAGAGGTTGGTTGGTCTGGATCCAAATTGGGAATTAAATTATTATTATTATCAGCAACTAGAATTGACAGAGATTTTCGTCTGTGCCAGTCATGATTCTTACGTACTTCCCATGGTTTAACTGACTATTATAATCAAAGAGCAACCAACTGAGATTTCTTATGATCCCGTTTTCGAGAGGAGGAGCCTAAGACCCAGCAAGTTTAAGGAGTCAGTCTGTGCAAGACAGAGCCATGGCGGGGACCCAGGACACCTGGACGCAGAATCTGCATCCTTTCTTGTTCTGTGACATCAGATTGCCGAGGAATAAATGCTAGATCTGCTGTCAGGAAGCATGCCCGGCTCTCCATGGAGCTTTTACATTCTCTGGGTCCTAAACTAAGACTTTAATGAGTCCTACACACCATGGAACTCTCCTCGAAAATTCTTGGACATGTGTACAATTTTCTGTCTTCTGTCCAAGCCATAAAAGTTCAGCTAATGGAAAAGGTGGATTCAAAGAATTGGAAAAAGCCCTGTAAGCCCAGGGAAACTGACGAGTTGCTCTCTTGCCTTCCTGACAGGGGTTCCTGGAGTTTGTAACATGTCACCTGGGTGTCAAACAGCACACGTCAAATCCCAGGGGCCTCGGCCAAATGGAGCAGCCTGGGAATGAAGTCAGGAAGAGAAGGAAAGGTGGAAAGACAGCTGGTGCCAGAGTGCAGCTCGGTCTATCAACTGGCAAGAGTCAGAGCGGTTGACTAAGAACCCACCAAATTCCTTTGCTAAGCCCTAAATAGATACTATTTTTCCTTCATCTTTACACAAACCGAATTAAGGAGGAAACATCATACCTATATCCCCATGACACTGAGGTTGGAGAAACTGAGGTTCAGGGAGGTGGAGTGACTCACTTGAGATCATATAGCTATGCCACAGTCAGGATAGTCTCAGTTCTGCTGTGTAACAAACATCCCCCTAATCTCAGAAGCTTGAAGGGATAAAGGTTTAACTATGCTCATGTTCAGTGTTCATTGCAGGCTGTCAGGGACACTGAGATACCTCAGGGACTCAGGAAAAGAGCAGGCGTCATCTTGAGCTCTGCTGGTTTCTGGAATGAAGAGAACAAAGAAAGTCCTGAAGGTCTCACCCCAGAAATAGTCTGACCTAGAAGTCACACTCACAACTCACTGGCCAGAACTAGTTATGTGGACCAGTGCCCAGGAGCCTAGGAGGACTGGAAAAAAATTGTCAGGTGGCACCAGTCCTTGCCACTGTTAGTGAAGGACAGAACCTGAGTTTGCACCAATCCCTGTTCAACTCCAGGTCGCTATGTGTTTCTGAAAAAATGGGCTCCCAGAAGTCATGTTCATGCTCTTCCATGGGGACCTCTTTTGGCGCCTTTTGTCCCAAATCAACCCATACCTCTCTAGGGGAAATGAGTGTGTCTGTGAGTACAGGGGGGTGCAAACATAAGGTCACGGCACTTATCTCATTGGCTACTGTATCAAGATAATAGATGCATGGCAAACTTTCTCCCAAATAGAAACATCATCTTTTGGAGATGAGAAGGACAATTCCCCAGGGAGCAGAGTTCTAATCCACCCATGTTGAGCCAGGTCCGAGCTAAGCTGCTGTAATAAAGAGACCCAGGGCCGTGGTTCCCCACATTGGGGGTGTGTTTCTCTCCTAGTGAATGGGAGGTCCCATCCCAGCCGGCAGGACAGCTGTGCTCCACAAGGTCATGCAGGGATCCTAGTGCCTTGCTTTCTGTCACCTCTCTCTCTCTCTGTCATCTCCTAGGATGACATTCTTGTCCCCATGATTAGAGCTGACCCACCCGGCAGTGCTCAAAGGGCAGGGGAAGGAGGAACGAAGGCAAGACATTTCTCATAAGGAAGCGACCTGAAAGCTGTGTGTCATCTTAGTGAAAACTTGGTCATGTGACCACACCCAGCTGAAAGGGAGGCAGGGAAGTGGAGTTTGTGCCTTGGTGGAGTCTGTACCTTGGTGAAGTCTACCATACATCTTACTAAGACTCAGGGGAGGCCTTCTATCACTAACAGGGCAAATGGGAACCCTGCGTCCTATTGCCACCTCCAGCTGATTCTCACCAGCCTGGTTTCCACCCCCAGTGCGCTGCCTTGTGAGACATCCCCAATCCTGTGTCTACACTCTGTGAGACTCTGGAATCTTCCAATGGCCGCATCCAAACCCCATCCCACTCTACTGTGCATTCACCCCGGCCATGCCAGGCTCCTACACACACAGCCTGATTCCACTGCTTCCTGCAAACTGGTGGATATTTACATGATGGATTACATGGGCAGAGGAGGGGAACAGGAGCCAATAACCCTGGGGACCAAATTCCCCAGTGGTTGATGAATAAACCTCCTTCTCAGGTCCAGCCCTGGAGCTCATGTGCAGGAATGCAAATGTGTTCTACGCCAAGGACTGTCTCCTAGGCCGCCCCCAGCCCCTTCCTCATCCCACGGCCAAAGGAAACACATGCATCCGTGCAGTGAATGTGCACCAGACCCTCACGGGCACAGAAGCAGAAGAGAACCAACCCGGGGCTATTCCCCAGCCCAGGCTCAGCTCCTCCCAGGCAGCCAAGAGCAGGAGGGTGTGAGAAGGGGCCAGGGACTGCGTGAAATGTGATTCATGGGCTCAGCCTCCCTTCAGTCTTGGGAATGGCCCTCAGGGACTGGGGGATAAATGGCTGCTCAGAAAGGTTCCCACCTCTTGGTAGAAATGTGATTTCACACTCTATTTCAAGTGTCCCGGGACCTCAAAATAAAAAAATGGGTGCTCAGATGGGCTCCCCCAATGAACAGCTCCTTGTGCCTCACAGTCGGGCCTCTTGGAAAAATTGCTTTTCTTGTCCTTCCAGGAAGAAGCTTCTCTGACCACACTGGTCCCCCAGGAGTTCGAGCCGAGCACACTTTCCCTAGCTGCAAGACCGTGTCCCTGGCCACCTTCCTCACCTGCTTGTGTTTCGTGATTACCTAGAGCGCCATCCTCACTGTTTCCATGCCCTTGTCTATTTAAACTTTTTTCTGCCTTCTGAGCCCAGTTCAAATGCTGTCTCCTCTAAGAAGCTCTCCGAGACCACCCTTCAGTCCTGATCTCATCTCTTGTCAATGTCTCCTTTGGCCCTTGCTGTCCCGTCCCCACACAGTAGACATTTTCCTGTCAGATTGTGTGACTAATGCTCTCTGGGTACTTTTGGGAAAGGTGACTTGTCACCAGGAACCAGGAAGGGGACTTGTGTTGGGAGAAACATGCTCAGAGCCACATGGGGAAGGTAGGTGGGAGGGGGTTTATGACCTGCCGGGAGGGTGAGACAAGCACAAAATGCAGAGCCCCAGGCCCCACCTGGAGTCTCTGCCTCTGCCCCAAGTTCAGTCCCCGACTCCAGCAGCCCCCTCTCCCATGTCTGCTGCATGCCAAGGAGTAGGGTACCCAAGGGATGAGGGAAGGCACTGAATGCCAGCTGGGATTGTCAGCCTCCTTCTGGAGCCTTCCTTGGCACAGCAAAGTCTACTCTGTCCCTGGAAGACACGAGACAGAGCCCCGATGTTCGCTAGGCACAAGAGCCTGCAGAGCCTCTGCACTTGAAAAGCAAGCATCTCAGAGACCCATGGCTCCAGGCAGGGCCGGAGGAGGCAGAGGAGGCTGCAGGCCCTGGTGCAGTCAGAGTGAGATGTGTGGTTCAGTTCCGTAGGTTTCTTCATCTTGGTTTGGGTCTCCCGGAGGCTGACCTTGAGATGAGCATGAAGGACAGATCAGAGGGTGACCCAGTGGGGAATAGGGAGGTAAGGCTGGAAAGGGAGGGGTCTGCCCGGGGTAGGGTGGCAAACCACCTACCAAGTGGCTCGTAGGAGCTTAAACCCACTGGGAAAACCCTAGAAGCCATGCCTTAAAGCTGGGAGCTTAAACACAGGAAACCTCTAGAAGCCATACCTTAAAACTGGGAGCTTAAGTCCAGGAAAACTCTAGAAGCCAAATCTTAAAGCTGGGAACTTTAGTCCAGGAAAATTCTAGAAGCCATACCTTAAAGCTGGGAGCTTAAACCCAAGAAAACTCTAGAAGCCAAAGGAGATCCCCTCCCCCACTCCCTCAGAGGTACAAAGCAGCAAGGAAGCAGGAGTGTTGATACCCTCGTTCCCACCAGTCACCGGTGGGGCCGTTTCTGCAGTGAGTGCATGCCCCAGCCCCTCTGGCCTGCCTGGTGGACATCGCAGCCACTCTAGGGCATGGACTTCAGGTCAAGGCCAGAGGATGTCGGTCCTGGGAGCAGGGCAGCAGCTCAGAGGGGCAAGGGTGGGGGTGAAGAAGGACCAAGAGACCGGGACAGGGGAGAGTGGAGTCAGCTTCAGAGGATCCTTGAGGGGAGCAATGAGGTCAGCTATGACAAGCGTCATGAGATATCGGATGCAGAGGGAACACTGAGCTAATGTTGGCTGCCCCTAACTTTGCGAGATGTAGGCATGCTGGGTGGGCGAATGTCCCGTGTCTGTGGTTCCAATTGCCTTTGGGCCCTCTCCACCCTTCTGGACCTGCCCACGCCCCAGGAACTGACCTGTGTGGAGGCAGCACCATGTCCCCTGTCGTCTGGCTTCCTGTGGAGTTAGGCCAATGTGAGCCCAGGCAGGCTACTGGAGGGTGGGAGGAGGGGGTGGGGCATTTGTCTCCCAATGTCCTGCTGGGTCACCTGGGGTTGCTGCAGCCTTCTACCAAGGCCTCCTCTTGGAGGACCCTCCCCAAACCATTATTCTCCTGGGTTCTAGTAACACCGCCTCTCCTCTCACCCTGGTCTGGGCACCACACCCTCTCTGTTGGTTCCCTGCCACGCTCTGCAGGGTGTCCTTTCATGAAACTCTCCTTTGTTGTCTCCTGTTGCGATCCTAACTGACCACTAGGTCGCCTCCATCTGCAGAGACCGCTTGTCATTCCTTCTGACCACCCGGCACCCTCTCCATGTTTGGGGGGATCTCCCTCCTTGTGTGCTGTGATGGGAGGAGGCAGAGCTCACTCTAGAAGAAGCAAATCCTGGGCGATTTCTGTCTTAGCCTCCCCAGCAGCCGGGATGTGGACACACGGCCTGGACACTCCGGCCAGACACACCCAGACTTGAAGTTGGGGGCTCATGGTCCCAAGACACAGGGAGCTGTCTCTCTGACAGGGGTGGCTGAACAAGGTGGGCCCCGCTCCCCCAGGCACTGAGAGCCTGTGCAGCAGGCATGGTGAGATTTTATGATTTCTGTCTGCAGAGCTTCCGGGTGCGATTTCAGCCCACTCAATGCCCCCAGCAACGATCAGCGATATTGGTCTCCACTGATGAACTGCTTTCCTCTATCAGCTAGGGAGAGATTCTGTTGCTTTCAACCAAGGGCTCTCACCGACGGCTGGGCTTCATCGTTAAAATCTCAGATGCTCACGGATCGGTAACAGGACTTCCACAGATGCCTGTGGATGGGTTTCACGGAAATTGACAACCCTGTCCACCCACTCCCAAAAGAAATCAGATGAGATATGCACACTAGGCATAGATAAGGTATGTGCATAACTTCTGGAAGCATCCATAGCTCCTAATCAGATTCTCAAAGGCTTTTTGATTACAACTCAGTGTCCTCAGTCAGTTTCACCTACACAGGATGCTCGACGGGTGGAAGGAGCCTGGCTTTCTGCACCCAACCTCCACCTGCTGAAGTCTTCCATCAGTGGCACCTGCAATCTGCCCCTTACTCAGGATGGAGCTAGTTGCTGGAACACACGGGTCATCACACTCATGGCTTAACTCAGCGCATGTGTCCTTGCTCTTACGGCTGTTTGTGTCTAGATGATGGGTGTCCATGGAGCCATTCAGGGACCCAGCCATTGAGGCTCTGTCTTCAGGGCAGGACACTGGGGTCCCCAGCACCCAGCAAGTAGATCAGCGTGGTGAGGATGACACTTGCGTTTATGTCTTGATGTCCCCAACATCCTTCCAGCTCACACCTTACAGGCGAGGACCGGTCACAAGTCACAGGTCCACCTGGGCTGGGAAGCGTGGTTCTTGGCATGGCAGCCACTCCCCTGCTGCAACACTGAGCCTGGCAGGAGAAACCAGGCACGCTGGCACATGACCCGCTGCCTCCACCATGCCAGGGCTGATGACAGCAGGAGCCCGACACGGCACCCCCAGCACAGGGTGCTAGTGATTGAGCGTGTGCTCCATAAATATCCTTTAAATAAATACAGGCGGGAATGGAGGAGCACATGAGAAAAGCCACCAGACTCCGTGAAGTCCAGGGAACATTTCCAGGAGGTTCTGGCTTCTCGGGATTTACTCAGTACGGTTCTACATTTGAAAGGAAGAAAGAGTTGGCGGCACGAATGTGCCATTTTTCTCCAAGACAGCGGAAGGAAGCGTTTTGACCACTGTCCAGGACATCCGGAGCCGGGCGGATGGATGCCTTTCCAGCCAGGCCCTGTTCCCCACCGACGTGTGTTTACTTGGAAGGGGCCTGTTCCCGCTGGAGGACAGGTGTCCTGAGCATGGCCGACACCAGAGGATCAGAGACTGGCCCCTGCACCGACTCGGCTGCCTGGCAACGGGTGACCTTCCTGATTTTCTGCTGGGAATTGTGGACCAGCCTGAGTAGCACTGAATTTCCCCCATATCAGTCATCGCAGAATGTATATTATTTTAACTCCTGGAGTTAGACTTGCATTTTGGAGTACTGAAGGCAGAGTAGCAAAACACTGGTAGGGCCAGGACTTTGACAGTCAGGGATGGGTGGTTCATCTTCCCCTCTCGGAGGTGAGGGGACACTCTCCAAAGGCCCGTGCAGGCCCATAGCCTGGCAACGTTTTGGAAGTGGGGTCCAAGGTGGGACCCTTGGTCTCTTGTAAGCTGGATGGGAGTGGAGGGGAGGGGAGTTGGCCCTTAAATAGTGCCTGGCCTTGAGAGGCATTCAGGAAGTGTTAGGTGGCATTATTATTATTATTATTATTATTATTATTATTATTAGAGATAGGGTCTCACTCTGTGGCCAAGGCTGGAGTACAGCAGTGCAATCATGGCTCACTGCAGCCTTGGACTCCTGGGCTCAAGCTAGCTTTCCGCCTCAGCTTCCCAAGTAGCTGGGACTACAGGCATGCGCCACTACACCTGGCTAATTTTTTGTAGAGATGACGTCTCACTATGTTGCTCACTCTAGTCTCGAATGTCTGGACTCAAGTGATCCTCCCAACTCAGCCTCCCCAAGTGCTGGGATGACAGGTGTGAGCCACCATGCCCAGTCCTATGTGGTCTTATTTAATGGCCATCTGTTCTGTGCCAGGCACAGGTGGTACCCCGGGTTTAGAGAAGTAGACAGAATCTAGGGGTGAGAGTAGACAGGTAACCAAAATGTGAATGGGAGTGGACAGAGAGGTTTCACATGCTCAGAGGAAGTGATGACATCTCCAAGGCTGAGAGCGTTTCCAGATGAGGACAAGGTGTCAGCATGGGGATCAGAGCAGAGCCCAGAGGCTGGGAGGGACAAGTGCTCCCCTGAGCTGGCTCACTCCTGTGAAACCCCCTTCAGCTCCACTTCCCCATCCCCTCTGTGCTCTCCATATCTATCCAAGTTGTTGGCTGTCTCGGCAGGAGGCCCGAGCCCAGCCGCTCAATGGCAGTGCTGCAGGCCGGGAAAGGCAGTGACCTTGAGCAACCTCTTTACCTGGGGAGAAAGCTGGACAGACCTGAGAGAAGGCCCAAGTCAGTGGAAGGGTCAAGGGGTGTTGGAGGTGAACCGGCATGGGCTGGATGGGGACCAGCTGTGGGGGCGGCTGAGTGTAGCCTGGCTGGTGTCTCCCTCCAGCCCTCTGAGTCCCTTTCCCATCAGTGTGGCACTGGAGACTGGATGAATAACCTAAATCAATATCAAGGGGTGAGCCATGAAAGTGAAGACAGAATGATGACCCAACAGGGGGAGCACAGGGCTTTTGGGTCCTGCCTTCTCTGTTATAGACCCGGCCAGGTTTCCAGCCACGCCTCACACAACAGCTCAGCCTCCATCCAGCCCCTCCCTCGTGTTCCCACCTTCTCTGCCACCCGCTTCCTTTCTTTCCCTGGGAGAGACCTTCAGACACATTGTATCACTTGCAGAGCACATGTGATACACCAGGCAGGCTGCCTATTGTAACCCTGATACATTTCAGGGCCACACATGGCTCAGTCCCCCATGAACCTGCTTCCCGGGAAGCACAGTCTGGCCGCGGGGATTCAAAAGCAGGGACTTTTATTTCAAGGGTCAGCGGACCTGCTGCGTAAAGGGGAAGAGATAAAATATTTTCAGGTTTGAAGGCTCTAGGAGCTTCCTCATGATGACTCAACCATGCCATTGTGACGCTAAAGCAGCCATGACAGCTCACACAGGAAGGGCGTGGCCATGACCCAGTAAAACTTGGTTTACAAAAGCAGAGGGGGTGAAGGCTGGGTCTGGTTGTTGTTTGCTGACCTTGGCCGTATTGTTTTGCACACAGCACCATCTACCCGCCAGCAGATGGGCAGACTGAGGTCCTGAGGAATGACAGTGGTTGAAAGGAGGTTGTCATGAGTGCATCAAGGGCCTGATGGACCACTTGGCATGTCTCAGGTCCTCTGTCAAATACTGTGCAGCGGGAGTGCTGTTGACAGTGTCTACAATCCCTGTGCACCGGGTGATGCCCTCACCAGTGTCGATGGCATGCACCGTTAGCCCCGTCTCCCCGATATAGACTGAGACTCAGAGATGCGGAGTGGCTTCTTCCCCCCATACTACCTATAGTCACACTCCTGGATAGGATAATGTCTCCCCAAATTCACATCCTTTCTGGATGCATGATCTTATACGGAAAAGTCTTTGTAGGTATAGTTAAGAAGGAGTCATGTAGGTCGGACTCGGTGGCTCAGCCTGTCATCCCAGCACTTTGGGAGGCTGAGGTGAGTGGATTGCCTGAGCCTGCGGGTTCGAGACCAGCCTGGGCAACTTGGCGAGATCTCATCTCTACAGTAAATAAAAAATTAGCCGGTCGTGGTAGCACATGCCTGTAGTTCTGGCTACTTGGAAGGCAGAGGTGGAAGGATCACCGGAGCCCAGCAGGTCGATGCTGGGGTGGCCGTGAGAAAGCCACTGCACTCCAGCCTGAGCAACAGAGTGAGACTCCAACTCAAAAACAAAACAAAACAAACAAACAAAAAAAACAGAGTCATGCTGGAGTAGGCTGGCCCTGGACCCAATATGACCAGCCACCTTATGAGTAGAGACACAGGCAGACATGCAGAGATTGGAGCCATATGGCCACAAACACAGGCCTGCTGGCAAAAAGAAAGCCCAGGAGTGGGTCTTCCCCTGTAGACATTGGAGGGATCCTGGTCCTGCCATGCCTGGACCTTGGATTCCTGGACTCTGGGCCTCCAGCCCTGCAAGAATTGTGTTTCTGTCTCTTGAGCCCCCATCTTGTGGGGCTTTAACATAGTAACCCTAGGAAGTGCAGTCACAAAGCCCCATGACCCTGGATCTGGCGGTTCCAGGCTCTGGCCTGTGCCCGCCCAGGCTTCAGTGTGGACACACAGCAGCAGCTTCACCCCCAGAGCTGAGCACTGAAGGCCGTGAAGATGACCGAGGAGGCTAGAAGAGCCTGGGATGGCAGTCCTGAGGGCAACAGAAGTGGCTTCTCCCACAATATTCACCAGCTTCAGAGTCCTGAATACCCTGGAGACCTCACTGTCATGTTAGGAGGGAGGCTTTGTCCAGAATCGACTCAGGTCTGCCAGGATGGACAATTCGCCCAAGCTCTCTACCCCGCTGGTCCATCTGGGCATGCTTGGCTCAGCACTGGAGCTTGAGGACTGGGTGCTTCTGCCTGTCCTGATGTGTCACATGGTTGATCCTGAGACCAAATGGAGGCAAAATGCCTAAGAAAGACAGAAGAGAAGAGGCAGAGATGGTGCAGGTGAGAAAGAGACAGAGAGATGGGGAGGGAGAGAGATGAGACAGAGAGAGGGACGAGGAGGGGGAGGGGTGAAGAGGGGGGAGAGAGTGGGGGAGGGGGAAGATAACAGGGAGAAGGAAGACAGAGATTGAGAGACCCTGGGACAGATGGGCAGAGACCAGACAAGTGATGGATACCACTAGGGAGATGGAGGGAGAAGCAGAAAGAGACACAGAAAAAGGAGGAGGTGAGGGAGAGCAGAGAGAGTGGGAACCAGAGAGAAAAACATGGAACAAGAGAGACTGAGAGGAGAGAGGAAAGGAGACAGAGATGGAACGGGAAAGACAGAGGAGAGACACACAGAGAGAGAAATTCATAGAGACAGAAAAAGAGTCAGACAGAGACAGAGAGAGGCAGACAGAGAAAGGGACAGAGAGAGTGCGAGAGACAGAGGGCTAGAGACCGAGAGAAAGAGAGACAGAAAGAGAGACGGAAAGAGAGATGGGAGAGAGATGGGGGGAGAGAGAGGGGGAGAGAGAGAGACAGAGACAGAAGGCTAGAGACAGTCCCGTAAGCGTGCATTCTGCAAACAGCTTGTGCCTTGCAAGATAGCATCCTTTTCCACAAAGACAGCCCCTGTCATGCCTGCATCACACCCACCGCAGAAACTACCTTCAAACCTGCCGAGAGTGGGAGGGTGGACTTTAGAACAGCCACTGGGACAAAGGGTGAACTCCAAAGCCCCAGTTCCAGACCCTGGGCTCTGTACATTCCTGATGGACTGTGAACACCCCCATCCATGGTGGGACATGGTTAATGTTCTCAAGTCCATGACCCCAGGGGCTCGATCTTAATTAGGCCCTGGAAAGGGCGAGGCCTGGTACTGCCTTCCCCCACCGCCTGCACAGGAGAGGAAAGGGAATGTGTCAGAATTGCCTGCGCCTGCCCAGGTCTTATGCGATGGGAAAATGTTCCAGCTTGAGGGCCCTCCACAGCAAGGAATGGGCTTTACATTGAGTGGGATTCTACCTGGCAGGGGCCCCCCTGATCACTCCTCTGACAAGGGGCCTGGGGGGAGTGAGTTGCCATGTCAGTGCACCCTTATTGCTTGCACAGGCAGGTGACCCAGCTGACTGGGTTGAAAACAAATGTTAGCTCAGTTATCTGAGCAGTCCAGGGACAGATGACATCTGGGCTCAGCTTCAGGTCTGGCTGGATCCAGGGGTCATGATGTGATCAGCAGACTGCCCCTCTCATATTTACTTTCCTCTGGAAGAAATTCATTCCCACACAGTCCCTTCTCAAGGTGGTCAAAATGATGACTGGCAATCCCAGTCATCCCACCAGCCTAGCAGTCCCCTGAGGCCTTCCCATGGCTACCCTGGGGTTAGAGGTGAGGCCAGCCCCACCAACCCATGGCCTTTGGGAAAGGCAGTTCCTCATGGGGAGATGGTTGAGCCAGTTGAGAATGTGAGAACCCACACAGTTGGGCTGGCAGCCTGCGTGGATCCCTTCAGGAGTGCTCAGAGCTAAAAAACGAAACGCTTCCAGGCTGGTGGCGAATCACCATTGCCTTGGCATTCCTATGTGCTCGCCTCATTTTACATCCTCGACACCTTGGCCCCTCGCGTGCAGGTCCTCACGCCTGGCAGAGGGTCTGCAGGGAGCCAGTGTCTGTGCCATGGCAGCTGATGGGTATCAGGAGCATCAGCCCTGAACACGGGGACTTTCAGAACGCAGGACTGGGAGCGAGGCCAGGGAAAAGAGCCATAAGCTAGGGGCTGGTGGACCAGCAGGCCCATTGCTGAACACCCCCAGTGAGGAGTGTGGTGCCCAGAGGGATGTGTTCCTGGTGAAATGTAGTGCCCAGTGGAGCCAATGCCTGTTTCTTGACTGCCTGTCCTTCGTGACACGTAGGAGTATTCTAGAGCCCCAAGTACATGGCCAGGGCCACGTGCTTCATGCAAGAGGATGGTTTAGCCCTCCTTGGACCATGGATTCCATTTCATCTCCACGAGGGAAGTGATACTTAGAGAGGGCAGCAGAGTCACCCAAGGCGCCCAGGGGTAAGTGTCAGAGCCAGTAATTAACGCTGAGTCCATCTTGACACAAAGTGCTTAGGTCTTCCCACCATAGCTGTATCTTGGTGAGGCCTCTGAGGATGAGGATGTGACCTGAGGAGTTGTCAGGCTCACTCTGCTTTTCTTCCTCTCTCCCCTAACTTTTGACACTTCTTATAGTCCCTGCTGACCAACCTGAGTATCCCCAGCTCCTCTCTCAGGACCGCCCCTTCTGTTGACTGGGGTGGGGCGGCGGAGAACCCTCCATCTCCTGGTCAGAGTCTCACAGGACGTTGCTATCTCCCTTTTGGGGGGAATGTGGGAGGACTGCTTCCCAGAGCCAATCCTTCGGGGCAGGTGAGAATGTGGTGCCTGGAAGGATGCGTACCTGGTGAAATGTAGAGCTCAGTGGCACCGACACCCATCTCTTGATAACTTGTCCTCTATGACACATAGAAAGCCCTTTAGAGCTCCACCACTTTGAGTTATGTGACCTCAGGACATTAATTGACTTCATCCAACCTCAATGTCCTCACCTACTACACCCAGTGGGAGTCTGAGTCAGTGTTTGAAGTCAGAAAGGAACAGGCCCATTTCAGAGCTCTCTGGAGTCCAGTTGGACTTGAACGAGCATTTTGTTTGCCTTAAATGTCATGGTGAGGGTTATTGAGTTCGGTAGATATTGTTTCGTCCATTCCTCAGATTCACCCCCTGAATATCACTAGATGCATCTCTAAGGAGCTTTGACTGCAGAAAACACAATATCCCCCTAAAAAGTGGCTTAAGCAAGAGTGTTATAATCTCATCTAAGAAGAAACCTAAGGTGTTGTCCTTAAGGTTGGTTCAGAAGTTTAGCAGTTAAGGGATTGATTCGTTGACGCATTCATGCAACAAAATGTTTGAATGCTGACTTTGCGCTAAGCGCTATGTAGGCACTGGGGTACGGGGGTCAATAAACAAAGTCCCTGCCCAGGTGGAACTCACATCTGTGCGTGCGTCCTTAGGGTCTCGGGATCTTTTTCACCTTCCCCATCTGCTCATGTGCTGTGACATCTCCCTCAAGAATGTAAGACATCTGTCACATCTCTAGGGTCAGTTTTACAAGACAGGAAGAAGGGTATAGATTCCCAACGTCTTTTTATCATAAATACAAAATACAAAGTATTTTCTAGACATCTTCCTACTCCAGTATAATTGTCATTATTTTTCATTGACCCAAAGTTTCAAAGGCCATACCTGAAAAGAACAAGACTGCCATAATTAGACCAATCAGGATCCATCCATCCATCCATCCATTCATCCATTCATCAATTCATCCATCTATCCATCCATCCATCCATCCATCTATCCATCCACCCATCCCATCTATCCATCTAACCACTTATCTACCCATTTGTCCATTCAACCACCCACCCATTCACCAACCCATCCATCCATCCATCCATCCATCCACCCATCCATCCCATCTATCCATTTAACCACTTATCCACCCTTTTGTACATTCATCCATCCATCAATCCACCCATTCATCCATCCATCCTTTCATCATCCATCTACCCACTCATGCATTCAACTATCCACTCAGCCTTCCACCCACCCACCCATCCATCCATCCATCCATCCATCCATCCATCCATCCATCCATCCTCCACATTGCCTCTCCATAATACTTGCACAGGATTGGCATACTGTTAACAAGAAAGAAAAGGGATCAGATGATGGATTATCCCCTCACAATGTCTACTAGAGTCTATCAGACTCACTTTTGATGTAGTCAGTGCTGCCATCAGACTTTGACATGAGATCACACCAGGGGGTGCCACCATCACCTCTAGGGTCTGCGTTTCCAGTCTGTGCTATTAAACCTGACACCAGAATAGCAACTTCCCAGCCCTGGCACAAGGTATGATTGAAACAGGGCACTTGCTAGTCCAGGCTCTATTTTTACCATATTGGTGACTTTGGGCAAATTATGTAGCCTCCCTGTAGCTCAGTGTTGTCCTGTGTGAAGTGTGAATAGTGCTCTGGCCCCAATTCTCGCCCTCCTTCTTGCATCCACTCCCTTTGCTCTGTGCCCTTGCAGTTCCTTCTGTTGTCAGTGGTAGGTGCTCCCCTATGCCTTGATTGGGGACACATCCCCATGTCATGGGGTGTGGCATGGGACTTGATCTGACCAATGGCACATTAGCAGGTATGATACACACAGTGGTTTGGAATGAGTTTGTGATGGGGCTTGCCTTGTTGCCTCTCTGTCCCCTTCACAAGGTGATCATCCCCTGGCAGCTGATGACCCTTCAACCTCAGCACCAGAATGAGTGCATGGGGACAGATCTGAGCCCTGTAGGCAGTGAGGAACCAGGTCCAGCTGGACTTGAACCATAAGCAGAGCCACTCAGTTCAGCCACCCTGACTTGGCTAAGCTCCACACCCAACCTGTAGACACAGAAGTGAGAATTAATAATCTCTTTGTTAAAGTCTCTGAGCGTCAGGGTAGTTTGTTTCATAGGAAAAGCTGACAGATAGATGACCTTGCTGTCCTCGCTGTGCCAGAGTGAGAACGTAGTAAGCTCTTACACATGCAATGTACAAAGCGACTGACCCAGGAAGCCTTCAGACCTGTGTTAGCATTGAATGTCACCTTAGAGGAGCTAAGGCATTGGAAGCACATCTTCTCTTTATGTCAGCAACTGGTGGTCCTGACCGCCCAGCAGGCAGCAGCAGAAGCTGCCTTCACTGACCTGACTGTGGTGACCCGCCATTCTTCCATGAGATATCAGAAACAGAAGTCACCGGTTTAGGGTGGCTCATTGATATGCTCAGCTCTGTGCTCAGACTCCTGACTTCGTGGTGGGCCTGCCAGCTGAGCCCCAGGCTAATCTGGCACCTCTGAGCATCTGATGTGTATATGATGCTGTCAGGCAATTCAGAGATACTGAAGAGACACCTTTGAACCAGGTCCTCATATTTGAAATGCTCCCTGCTTTCTGAAAAACACCATATCTACAAAAGCAAGGTCAGGCCATATTTTAAATTTCTCAGGCCTCAGAGACACGACAAGCCTCTGGTAGTGAGAACTGAGAGCAGCACCATTGCTGAAATATGCTTTTCCACATGGGCCACTGTGTCTCTCTGGTGCTCTGTGTTTTTCTTTCTCATGTCCAGAGTTCAGCAAGTCTTATGTGGATCTGCATCCTTGCCACTGTAGATTTCTTTTAGTGTTTTCATAGTTTATCTTTGTCCTCTTTGTACACTTAACGTATGTATGTCTTCATATTTAAAGTGTATTTCTTATAAGCAGAATGTAGTTGGATCTTGAGCTTTTATTCAATTTGACCATCTCAGTCTTTTAATTGGGTTTATACCATTTACATTTAGTGTGATTCATGATATGATTTGGTCTAAATTTATCATCTTGCTATTTGTTTTCTATTTGTCCCATCTATACTCCTTCCCCTTCTCCCTCTTCTCCTATCTTCTTTTTGACTAAGTATTGTTATAATTTCATTTTATTTCCTTTTGTTGGCATATTAGCTATAACTCTTAGTTTGTTATTGTAGTACTTGTCTTAGCATTTAAAATATACATCTTTGACTTACCTCTATCTACCTGCCAGTGACATTATATCATTTCACATATATTATAAGTTCCTTACAACAGTATACCCTATTTTTTTCTTTCGTGGTCTTTGTGATGTTTTTGTGTATTTTACTTTTGCACGTTACTAACCCAAAGATATAGTATTATTTTACTTTAAACAATCAATTATTTTTAAAAGAGATTTAAATTACAAAAAAGATGGCTTTTATATTTATCTATGTAGTTACCATTTCTGACGTTCTTCATTGCTTCATGTAGATCCTTACTTTTATCTGTTCTCATTTTTCTTCAGCTTGAAGGATTTCTTTGGACATTTCTTATAGTGTGGATTTGTTAGTGATGAATTC
>CAUYQG010064276.1:0-36420 GCA_963574415.1 Tarsius wallacei | reverse complement strand
CGGCTAATTTTTTTTGATTTATTGTAGAGATGAGGTCTTGCTTGCCCAGGCGGGTCTCGAACCCGCGGGCTCAGGCAATCCACTCACCTCAGCCTCCCAAAGGCGCGGGATTACAGGCTGAGCCACCGAGCCCGGCTATTTATACAATTCTTTACTTTTAAAAACTTTTCGCTAAAAACTAAGACACAAACACACAATTTGCTAGGCTTACACAGGCTCAGTGTCATCAATATCACTGTCTTCCATTTCCACATCTTGCCCCACAGGAAGGTCCCTGGAGGCAATAACATCTCCTATAACAACGCCTTCTTCTGGACACCTCCGGAAGGGCCTGCCTGAGACTTTTCTACAGTTGGTTTTTTAAAATTTATGAGTAGAAGAATTACACTCTAAAACAGCAATAAAATGTATAGCATAGTAAATACATAAGTCAGTAACATAACCAGTTATTATCAAGTATTATGTGCTGCACATAATTGTATGTGCTATCTTTTCATATGGCTGGCAGCCTAGCACCACAAATGTGAGTAATGCACTGAGCTATGACTTCACAGTGTTACTAGGCGATAATATTTCAGTTCCATTATAATCCTATGGGACCATTGTCATACATGCAGCTTGTTACTGACTGAAAAGTTGTTATGCAGTGCATGCCTATTTTTAATATATATGTACATATAAAATATACATATAAATATAGATATAATTTGTTCCAGGATTTGTTACAGGAATTTGACATTAAAGAATTCAATTGCATAACTTGGAAAAACAGCCTCTGTAAGACTGTTGTCTTCCTGTCTGATTCTGGAGCTTGAGGCTCACAAAGTAGGCAGTTCAGAAAGGTAAGATAGATGACAAGTGAGGAAACAGGTAAATCCACAGAAACAGAGAGTAGATTAGTGATTACCAGAGGCTGGATCGTTGAAAATGAATGGCCAGTGACTGCTAATTAGCTCAGGGTTCCTTTCTGAAGTGGTGAAATGTGGAATTGGATAGAGATGACGGTATACATCTTTGGGAGTATTTCAAAAAACACTAAATTGAGCGCTTTAAAGTTTAAACAAGCAAAAACAAATTTTAAAAAAGCAAAGGAAGAACTTGCTTAAATTATGTTTTCATTTGTGTGAAGAAACAGTAAAAAAATAATAATAGTGGCATGTAATGTCTTAACTTGACTAGGCTAAACTATATTTCCCAGAATTCCCTTCCTTCTATGTTTCCAGTTAGGGTGGGTCACATTTAAGTTTTTTAAAGGTTTGGAGGGCAGAAGTAAAGTAAAAGCTCGCACATAGTTGCTAGTCTAGGGCTCAAGTGGGGCGTGAGCCGGTGCAGCTATCCGCGCCACCTTCCCTCGGCTTTGCCGGTTCCCCAGTGTGGTGTGTATATCGGTCCAATGAAAGACAGAAACTCAGGACACCGATCTTGTCAAAGTTGGAGGCGATGAGAATCGACACGGGTCCTAAGCTGATGCCATGAATTCCAGTTCATGTTCACATGTCTGTAATTTTCCTTAGTATTTCCCACTCATGTATTCATGTATACCTCCTCCAAGTATCTCAGTTCTGTTTCATTGGTGTATCTCTGTCCTATGTTGGTATCACACCATGATGATTACCAAAGCTTCCTGGTTAGTTTTAAAATTGGAAAGTGTGAGTCTCCATGCTTGTTCTTCAATTTCTGGATGGTTTTGGCTAATCTGGATCCCTTAAATTTCAACATAAATTTAGAATTAGCTTGTCATTTTCTTAAAAAAACAGTTGGGATTTTTCATAGGAATTGCATTGACTCTACCCATCAGTTTGGGGAGTAGTATCATCTTAACAATATTATAATTCTATATTATAATTCAAGAACAGAGGGCTTCTCCCCCTTTGCTTAACATCTTCTTCAATGTGTTGCAATGATAGTTTATGGTTTTTACTTTAAAAGTCTTCCACTTATTTGGTTAAGTTTACTCTGAATTACTTTATTTTTTGATACTAATACAAATGATTTTTTAAATTTTATTTTAGGAGTGTTCATTGCTAAGTATAAAAATCCATTTTTTCAATGTTATTTATTGAGGTAAAACACACATAAACCTGCCCTTTTTTACCATCCTGCCCTTTTTTAAGTGAACAGCACAGTGGCATTAATGCATTCATAATGTGCAACCATCACCACCATCCATCTCCAAACCTCTTGTAAAATGGAAATTCCATACCCATTACACAATAACATTCCATTTCTCCTCACCTGGTCCCTTGTAGTCACCATTTTACTTTATATCTTTATCATTTTTATTCTTCTAAGTACCTCATATGAGCCTAATTCTACAATATTGATTGTTTTGTTACTGGTTTATTTAACTTAGCATATGTCCTCAAGGCTCATACATGTCATAGCATATTGGAAAATGTCCTTCCTTTTTAAGTCTGGATAGTCTTCTATTATATGGATGTACCACACTTTGCTTATCTATTCATCTATCAACAAACACTTGAGTTGTTTCCATGTTTTAGCTATTGTGAATAATACTGCTATGAATATGGGTGTACAAATATTTCTTTGATATCATGCTTTATTTTGCATGGATGGCCAGAAGTGGAATTGCTGAATTATATGGTAAATCTCTTTTCAAGGTTTTTGAGATTCACCATACTATTTTTCCACAGCAACTCTTAACATTTTACATTCCTACTAATAATGAACAGAGGTTCCAGTTTCTTCATCTGCTTGCCAACATTTGTTATTTTATTTTTTTTTAAATAGAGGACATGCTAATGGTTGTGAGTTGATGTCTCATTGTGGTTTTAATTTGCGTTTTTCTCATAATCAGTGATATTGAGCATCTTTTCATGTGTTTATTGGCCATTTCTCCATTTTTTTTGGAGAAAGGTTTAAGTCACATTTTTTAATAAGGATTTTTGGCTTTTGGTGGTTAAGTTGTATGTGTTCTCTATACATTCTGGATGTTAATCCCTTATTAGTTATGATTTGCAAATATTTGAACTCTACTGAAAGTGCCTTTTGATACACAAAACTTTCAGTTTTTCATGCAGTCCAATTTGTATATTTTTTTCTTTTATTACTTGCATCTTTGGTGTCATATCCAAGAAATTGTTGCCAATTTCAATGCTTGTGTTTTTTTCTAAGAGTTGCATTGTTCTAAGTCTTACATTTAGGCACTTAATCCATTTTTCATTTGTTTTTTTTTTAAATATGGTCTTAGATAAAGGTCCAACTTCATTCTTTTGCATGTAGATATCCAAATTCCTCAGGATCATTTCTTGAGAAAACTATTTTTACCTATTGAATGGTCTCCATACATTTGTCCAAAAATCACTTGTCCATATGTGCAAGTGTTTATTTCTGATGTCTTTAGTCTATTCCATTGGCCTATATGCCTGTTTTTATGCCAGTACCATACCATTTTGATTGCTGTACCTTTATAGTAAGTATTGAAATCAGAAAGTGTGAATCCTTCAGCTTTACTTTTTTTCAATATTATTTTGTCTATTACAAATCTAATTACTCTTTTTTTGTATATTGAGCATGTATCATAGATTTACTAGGACCAATAATTCTTTGTGTATGGATTCCTTAATATTTTCCATGAACAATGCCATGTTATTGGAAATGCAGTTTTACTTTGTCCTTTCTTATCGGGACACTTTGTATTCCTTTCTCACTCAATTGTCCCAGCTAAAATCTACAGTAAAATGTTTAGTAAAGATGATGAGAGTAGATGTTCTTTTCTTGTAACTGATCTCAAAAGAACATTTTTCAGTCTTTCACCACTAACTCTTCAACTATATTGCTGTGGAGTCTTACTGACACTTCTTACCATGCTGAAGAAGTTCCTATTTAGTTTTAGTTTGTTGCATTTATTTTTAATCATGAAAAAGTATTGGATTTCTTCCTTTTTTTCTATCCAGATGACCATTTATTTTTTGTCTTTTATTTTTCTAATCCTTTATATTTTGGCCCTGTTTTATCCTGCAGTCTATATTAGACCTGTCTCTGCTCTTCTGCCCGTCTGCTCTTCTGCCCTTCCTTGATGCCAAATCTTTGTAAATGCTCACCCCCCAGTTGAATCAACCCTAGTAAGACTCTTTTCCTGACTAAATCATAAGTTTCTTCTGGTTTTCTCTTCTTCCATTTCTCTTTTGAGTCCTGAAGTCTGGTCAATGGTCCTCTTATCTTTCTTCCATTCACTTTCAGCAGGACCATCATTCATGACTAAGCAAGTTGTGTACTTTACAACCCTGTGAGGCCGATTCACATTTTTCCTCATCATTAATTTCTGTATTTATCATAATATCTAGCTGATGGCAGCAAAGTCTTTTGAGGAAATGATAGCTTTTATTCAAATATATAAGACAATGAGAAGCTGGAAGAATGATAGCGAACTCTTCAAAGAATATATAGTTGTTCAGTAACAATAAGGGATAGGGTATAGTACTTCTTGATACCAAAATCCGTGGATGTTCAAGTTCCTGATATAAATTTATATATATAACTTATATATAATTTATTTGCATCCTCCCATATACTCTAAATTGTCTTGAATTATGTATAATCCTAATACATTGTAAATACTATATAAATACTTTTTATAGTTTAGAGAATAATGTATCATTTAAGGAATAATGACAAGAAAAAATGATCTGTGCATGTTCAGTACAGACGTCACCACCCATTTAAAAAATATATTTTAGATTTGTGGTTGATTGAATCCATGGATGTGGAACCTACTGATATGGAGGGTAGACTATAATTGTTATTTGTTCAATATTGGATCCTCAGCATCTAATATATTACATAATAGATCTCAATGGACTGTTAGGAAATAGCGAAATTACAGAATTAAGTATATAAATGAAATGAGGGCTTGGTATCACATTTATGTTTTAGTAGTCACTATCATGGCATGTCAAAGTTGATCTTGATTTTGCCTCTGGCTCTATTTTTTTTCTTCCTATTAATGGTGTACTTTATTATTATTATTTCTGCTCTGCTCAATCTTATTGTTTCCTCCACTACACCTGCTCATGTTCTGAACATATCCAAGCAGTCAATGAATGCTACCACTGCTATCTGCTACTTTCTTTGTGGTCTTGTTTCTTAATTTGTATATACATTAAAAATGCAACTTTCTAAAACTATTCAATATTTGCCCCAACAATTTGGCCAGACTGCGTACATATTGTTCTTGCCAGGTATATCATAAAAAATTTGAAAAAGTTAAAGGTATAATTTTGAATTATTAAAAATAATCTTACCATAATCTAAACTTATGAGAAGTTCCAACATAATTGGAGGATTGTCTAAGTAGTAGTCTATTATTATACATAATTAAGCTAAAATTTTAAAAAAGAAACCTAAAAATAGTCATAGTAGGGTATTAAAGAGAAGATATGCAAATTCACTTTTTAAAATACCTGCATATTCAAATAGAAAGAATAAAAATAAAACTATGTTCATTATTCACTATATAGCTATCTTTTGTTTATCTTAGTAGAAAATAAGTACTTAATATTAAGCTTAATTTTCTTTGGAGTGACAAATTTATTACTATTCTATTTTATATTATTCAGTGAGTCACAGTCAGTTTAATTAAACCCACAATAACTAATATTTACTATCAGAACCATAATATTATTAATCCAATATATGCATGTATGCACATATGTATGCACATATATATATACACATGCATTTACACACATTATTTTTAACACAGTTCCATTAATTGACATAATTCAATAATAATTTAAATTATAATCATAACAGTAATAGACTGTTAGCTTTGGAAAGTGTATTTCTATAATATAAAAGTATTTCCCTTACTTCTGGAAAAAACTGCAGTTTTTAGTTTTATCAATAGATGGCACTACTATTTACCATATTTTTGCTAAAATGTATGAAATATTTACTGAACTATATCGATTGATAGCTAATATAATTAATTTAGTTAAGTAATATAATTAATTTACTTACGTAATTTACTTTCCTAAAAAACTTATTTTCAATAAGCAATTTATTACTTCCTTGGACATAGTAATGTATTACTTTAAAATATTCACTTTCAAAAATGATAATGATAATCTTAAAACTTGTATTAATGCAACATGATAATGACTGAAAAATGCACCTTCATCATTCATAATATTTTTGGATACTTTCTGAACATTATTATCATTACTTAAGTCATTCTAATTTAGAGTAGCATTTGTGGGGAAGATATCTATTGTAAGAGTCAGGAGTGGTATTATCATTGAGTGTTTTGCTTGCATATTATCTTTAAAAAAATTGTTCTTATAAAAAAATGAGTTGGAGGATACTCTCCCAATTCAATATCATAAATTTTATATTATTAGTGATAGAACACTACTGATAGTCACAAAGGATATATATTTGTTATATATTGTTAATCTTCTATGCAACTATACGATGGACAAAATTATTTGTATTTTGTTATGAAGCACACTCTCAAATCACCAACATAGATACAATGCATAGGGCAGGAGTACCCCTGAGCCACAGACTGTTAGGGATTTGTGGCCTATTAGCAACTGGAGCATAGCAGGAGGAGAGAAGTGGGGGAGCTGACAAAACCTCATTTGTATTTACAGTGCTCTCCATTGCAAATATTACCACCTGAGCTCCACTTCCCGTCAGATCTGTGGTGGTTTTAGATTCTCATAGGAGTGTACACCCTGTTGTGTACGGTGCATGCCAGGGATCTAGATTGTGCACTCCTGTTGAGAATCTAATGCCTGATGATCTGAAATGGAGCTGAGGCAGTGATACCGTTGGTGATGCTAGTACTGGGGAGTAGCTACAATTACAGGTTAACATTAGCAATGAGACTATAATAAATAAATTGCTTGCAGACTCATATTAAAACCTTATCCATGAGTGGCAACTGAGTTGATGTACTTCAACGGTACAGCTGCATCTGGTGGCAGGCTTTAAATCAGAATACCACACTTATTATAGCCCATGCATGGCCCACCCATTATTTTATTTACCACTTCCATCCACGCATTTTTTAAATGGAGAGTTGTACAATTCTTTCATTATATATTGCAGAGTAATAATAATAGAAATAAAGTGCACAATAGATGTTATGCACTTGAATCATCCCACCAGCCCCTCCCTTCCCAGTCCGTAGAAAAGTTGTTTTCCACAAAACTGGTTCCTGACACTAAAAAGGTTGGGGACCACTGGGAATCCTCTACCTACCCTCTGGCAAAATTTACTTAAACTGATTTGAGTTAACTGAATATGTAGATCCAGAAGCAAAGCAACTATAAGAGCTTCTCAAGCCTTCTTATTAATAACAAAATAATCAAAACCTAATTCATTCAGATTTCTAGAGTTTATTAGGTTTATCTTGCCTATTATAACTAGTTATAAGAACATATTTTAGCACTTGATCAACATGGAGTCTTTGACTGATATTAAACTCTTAAAAGTAGGCTTGCCTAATAATGTTAATTAAAGAGAAACCCATGTACACTTAATATGACCTCAATAAAAATATTGAAATAAATACATATGTAGGTTTTTGAAGAAAAAAATTTGACTTCCATGACCACGTCTTTCTCGCTGACTCTCATCTATAATCATTGATCTACAAGTGGCAATCTTGCTTATTAAAAGAAAATTTAAGCAAGCCAGAATGTCTTATTAGTACTTTTTGAGACAGTTTTGCTTTTGCACTTAACACAAATTTTGGATTTGTCTGACACCTCAAATTTCAAAAAACCTTTGTAAGACAGAGCTATATTATTTTTTAAGCCACACACACACACACACACACACACACACACACACACACACACAAATTATTTGGTAACCTAACTTCTTAAAAGATTAGTCTGAGTGCTGATTTCTCCTTGTAAAGTTAGTGTATCATGAGACATAAATACAATGGTTACATGTAGAATGGACAACTTCCACAAAACATTTAGTAGATTATTTTAGTATAGTGACATAAACAAAGTAGATTATTAAAATTTTTGTACCGTATGCTATTTGGAAAATACAAAATTAATCCTATAAGAGAAAGCAAATAATTTATGATATATGGCTATTATTCATTGGATAACTAATTAGAAATGTATATATCCATTGAAAACCTGAAGAAAATGTGATATGAGTATCAAATTAATTATCACTAATGAAAAGGATCTTGTCATGCAGGGTCTGTGATATGGAAGAGATTATTGTGAGTTACAGAATTTATTGACATCTTCAGGTAAAACATGGAACATGAGTTGAACCTAAAAAAAATAAAAACTATCTGACTTAGGCCAGATTTCCATACTTGTGCCTAAAAACTATCTGACTTAGGCCAGATTGCCATACTTGTGCCTTGATTACTTCAAGAATTAATGTGCTACAAGAGCAAAGTGCTAAAAAAATTCTAGATCTTATGAGATCTCATTGAAAAAGTGAGTGGTAAAAATTGTGCAAATGAATTATAATAATTACTCATAAGAAAAGCATTAAAAAGGTATTAATCTAAAAAACTCATAAAAGTCTATATATAGAATGTGAAAACGTATTCTATATTTTCCCAGGGCACCAGAAGACAGATATTATTGACTGACATACTACTACAAGTAATCTTCTGTTTAATTGTTAAATTACTTTCTAAGATGTTCTTCTCACTTGGTCAAGTTTAAAAATGACACAGTAATCAATGAATAAAATCAAATTTACTGATATGTTATATGGTATAATAAAGAACGTCAAATGACAAAGATTAATTAGATAATTCAATTCACAATTTGTCATAACTGCCTTAATTATATGAAGCTATTGTTTAGAACTTTAGAAATGTCATTGTACTATTTTAAACTTAACTACAATTCAAATATAATTGAAAGAAATAATCATAAATTATACACATTAAATGACAGATTCCAGAAAATACCATCATCAATAGCAATAAAACAACACAGGAACAGAGATTAAATAAATTCATTAATTTAAATGGGTAAAATTTATTTTTAAAACATATGGATTAACAAGTACACATGCAAATTGCAAAAGGTGCTTAAAATCTAATTAAGCTATCTTGAGAGTGCCCTCATGCTAAATCTTTAAGATCAAATAAGCCTCATTATCACATTAACCTTCTTTCGACTCTCTTGTTATACAAGTGTCATTACATTAATTAGTCATTATACTGTTTTTTAAGTGCTGGCCACCTCATGAGTGTTTTGTAACACTACCCAGTACTTGTATACACAGAAGTAATCTATGAAACACCACTTCTATAGACCAGAGTAAACTAGTCCAGTAAACCATGTCACTCTAATTTAAATATATGTTCGTGGCTAGAATCAGATCATAATTTTGTGAAGAAAATCGTTTTGTAACATCAAAAAAGAGATTCAGTACATTCAATTACTTATGTAAAATGATTCTAACTGAATGAATGTAAGTAGTCAATCATAGGTGAATACAAAATAATGGTGTCTGAGAATGAGTTCGCCACATGAGATGTGTTCCTATTAACAAAAGATCCTACACGCCTCTTGAATTCATGCAGAGGTAGTTTTCTCTTCTCAACTCTAAATCCTCAAAGCGGGAGGAAGCAGAAGATTGTGTATATTGAGCTCTTCCTTTCTCACACATTTGATCTACCTGCAAGGAGGATGCATTCTGTTCTGCTTTCTTGACAAAGTAAGATCAGCAGTGTTGGCTCTGTCTCTGTGTGCTGAGATTTAGAGCTGCCCAGCAGTGCCCATGACTTGGCAAATTGTGGTGTCCATATTTGCTCTATATCTCAATCACATTCTCTAAGGAACTTTATCCGTAAGGCAGGTAATATTTTGTCCTTCATATGACTTATCACCCCACTGTTCTCTTAATTGGTTCTGAAGATCAGGAGAGAGAAGTTTGTTCTGAAGATCAGGAGGGAGAAGTTAATCGTGTAATTTACTGATCTTCTAAGTTTCTCAAGGCTCTGGGAAACCTTGAAAAACTTCTAGACAGTAAATGGTATTTGACACAATAACACTAGGAGGAATCTATATTCTTGAAATGGCTCTATTGGGTGACTTAGCCCTGATGACACAAGCCTTGGAGCTGATCTTTTTTGTAGGAGAGGAGTTAGCTTTTTTCTGCTTAACAGGTGGCTTTAGACCTCAAGTTTTAATAAATATGGACTAATTAGATTTTATCTCATTGGGTGACTTTTTTTTCCGTAAGTGAATAGTTATGGTTATGCAGACAGGGATGTGTTTAACAAATTCAGATCTTAGGCAACAGGTCACCTTATATATGAGTTATCATAGACCAGCTTTGATTTACATACATAGTTTGGTTTGGTATTTTAATCAAGGCTAAGGAAGGGTCAGGTCCTTTTATGTATCAGTAAATAGCTTTTGTTATATTTCTCAACCAGGTCTGTAGGTCATTTTTTATCTTTGTTTTCCTAATGCACAGAATGCACAGAAAGCTAATTTCCATTAGTGTTATAAAGCACAAAGTATAGGTTATTGCTTTAAATTATTAATAGCAGCCATAGGTAGGCAGTGTTAAGCTGACCAACCACATTTTATTAGCTGTCCTTAGTTATACGGAAGGGATTTGCATGGTTAACTTCCCGTAACTAGAGGCTCATTTCAAGGAATATAAGGATGAGCCCACTGCTATGCAGTAACAAGTACCCTGGTTTTGTTATTTGTGCAAATTCTGAACATGTCTATCTACAAAGTGCCTTCATTCAAAGAAAGATTATATATTTTATTAATGAACAAATAAAAAGTGAAAGCCATGGAATCCAAGATCCAGGCCTAAGAGCTACCTGTCCCCAATACTAGAATTACAGCATGGAAGTTGTGAAGGTTACCATTATGGATGTGTTCCTTCAGCCAAGGAATTTTCTAAAGCATTACACTGTAAAAAAAAGTATCTTATTGTAAAGGAATAATTTTTCAAGTTTGTATAGAGAAACTACTCAAAGTGTTTCAAATATAAGGCCTAAGCCAGCAATTAAAGTTTCATTTCTCGATTGTCTCTAAGTTTGCTCAGGATATCAAGTAGGACCTGAAGTGGTTTGAAAATATATACTTTAATTTTTCATCAAAGTATGAATAGTAGAAAGCAAACTAAAAGAAGAAAGACTGATTAAACTGGAGTAACATTTACCGAAGAGGACATTTTAGAGGACAAAGTAGCCAGTTATGAAAAGGAAAATTAGATTTTTAAAGTCCAACACACACACACACACACACACACACACACACACAAACACATGCATGCACGCACACACACCATGGAGTGGCTCTGAGGATTAACTTCTCTTAAGGATGATATCCTTAGAAAATGAAGACATTTTTAATTGTTAGTCAACAAAATCATAAGTGAGAAGTAGCAATCTGACAAGAGAAGAGAATGAGTAATCTTAATCAAATATACCCAGTACCAGGAACTAATGAGAAACATCTATTCATCTATTCATGTGCATTCACTCAGCAAATATTCATTGAGTCATAATTATGTGCAAGGCACTGTTCTAGGCACCTACAGGCAGCAAGAAAGAGAGAGAGAGAGAAGAAATCTCTAGTGGGGGTAGACAACAAAAATACATTGTTAATATGCTAAATGCATCATTTACATTATCTAATTAAATATAAGATATTATTATTTATATACCACTAGCAAAGAAAAAAAGACTGTGAGTTTGATGCCTTTTTTTCAAGCAATACAGTGAAGAGTGTCCTTGTTTTAAAGTTTGTAGAAAAATAATGTCGAAAAAAAATAATAGTGCATTAGGATATATGCAGTTTTTTAGAAGGCAGTGGTGCTATGAATATATAGAGAAGATTGAATGGGACCACAAGTGTGTAAAGAGAGAGTGGGGGAGAGTTATAATTTTAAATTGTGTTCTTGTAGCAGGCTTCATAGAGAGAGTGAAATTTAAGCAGACTTGAAAGAGTTTCGAAATCAGCCTTGCAGAGATCTGGCAAAGTATCTTTTCGGGCAGAAGGAAGAGTTAAGTACAAATGCTTGTTGTGATTAAGGTCCAAAAGGCAGTGAGCCTTGGATGTACTTGGATTAGAGTTTCTTTTCTGCAAACAGAAAAGAAGTAGAGTGGGAAGTTACAAAAGAAACAGAAATCAGAACATGCATGGTTTTGTATTGCATTCTAAAGATTGACTTTTAATCTGGAGACACTGGGAGCGACTATAAGATTTTAAGCAGAGAAGAGATGTGACCTGACCTCAGAAGCGCAATTGGGGGATACGTAAAAATAAGAATAACTGGGAAAAAAATGCTCACAAACATTGCAGACAAAACCGTAGAAGAAAAGAAAGAACACTGTAAAATTCTCATGACATCTCTGAATGTATTTCAAAATGACACATATTACAGGTGGGCATGAAGCTATACTCTAGACCTAAAAGCATGACCAGGAAGTCTATGGATTTAAGACTCTGAGGGATGACACAGCCAAGTTGAAACATACTAAAAGGAATCTGGGGAAGAAAATAAAGGATCATGTATGAGCATAGGTTAGACGATACTCTAACTCTAATGGAAGAACAACTCCTCCTGGTGGGACTGACCAAATCACTAAAGAGAAGGTGGTAAATATTTCAACTGTGAATTGTTTTGGCAGACAAATGTAATATCTTCCTATCTCTCACTGTCACCGATCCCTAAGGACAATATAGAGATAAATACATGGGAATAAAATTGTTTAAACCAGAAAGAAGAGAAATGACAAAGAAGGAAGATAAATTTCTACCACAATGTCCTACCAAAAGAAGAAGAAAAATATCCAAATCAAGAGAGTTAAATTATTAGGAAGTAGGTGAACTGTCCTGAAAAAAGAAGGGAACAACTAAGAGAAATAAAGCATTAAAATAAGTGGAAATATGTAACAACAACAACAACAACAAAAATACAGCACAAGATCATGAACCTTTATAAATTAATGGAGGAAATAATACATTGTGGAGCTGTGGGTGAGGTATAAATTTGTAGGAAACCCCTGATGGTTCAGTCTTCAGAAAAATTCATCTCAATTTTAGATTCAGAATCTTCTAAATAATATATGCCAGCTAATACAGTGTGTAGCCTTGGTGAGATTCCTATGTACTTCATTTCACAAACACAGATAATTCTGTTGTGACTGATTCCAAAATGCCCTGTTTCCAAGTGGTAATATGAGTGTCTTAAATGTTTTCTGAGAGTAATGTCCCTGTGCTAGGTTTGTTCCTTCTCCCAGGAAGCTTATGAGCATTGTGTTCTTGTGGAAAAAAAAATCAGGATAGATGCATACTAAACATATGCCCTCTTCTTTTCTGAATGCACAGGTAGATCCCCCTGTGATAGAAGGCACTGATGATGACCCCTTGAGAGAACACAAAAGTGTCATCAGTTGTTACAAGGCCTTTCCTACAAACCTCCCACAGTATCCTTCACACTTTGTCTCTTCCAAGGTCTTCTAAACAGACAGAGTATTCAGTGAGGTTCCTTAAGGAACTTATGCTAAAACAATCTGTGGTAGGAATTTTTTCCTCTCAATTTCTATGGTTACCAGAAAATAACATCTGTTACATAGATAGCATAGTAATAAGAAATTACCATGAAATGTTTAAAGTTTAATCATATTTTCTCTACTTTATCTCATAGACAGGTAACAAATAGTTCACAACCTGGAAAAGGGCATAAGATAGCACTGTCCTATGTGATACTACGACTTCTACATAGAAGATGACTGTATCACCAAACGACAGCCTGAGACAGAACCCCTATATCAAACACAAGTGGATGATAGAAGAATGATAAATAAACATGCCAAAGATAAGTTATATATTAAACTTCTGGAATAACGAGAGCAATAATACATTGCTTACAAATATATAAATCCTATATATTAGTCATAAAATGGTATGGTGCTTTGATAATATGAGTCTGGGACAAACGGCTATAACAAAGAGACCCCCAAATACACTGGCTTAAGCAAGATATATGTAATCCCTTGTAAAAGGTCAAAGGATGGCTTAGTAGCTAGATCTTTTTGTGAAACTCACTGTGTTAGTTATCTAATGCTAGTGTAAAAAGTACCACAAATTTAGTGGCTTAAAGCAATGCAAACTTATTCTCTAGTATTCTGGAGTCCAGAAGACCAAAAGCAGTTTCACTGAGCTGAGGTGAAGATATTGACAGGGTTGTTGTGTTTTGGAGACTCTAGGGGAAAATGCATGCCCTTGCAATTTCTGACTTCTTGGAAATGTCTACATTTATTGGCTGATGACTCATTCACCAAATTACTCCAACCTCTTTCTCTATCATCACATATTCTACTTCCATCTTTTACGTTTTTGCTTCCATCTGATTAAGATCCTTATAATTATGTTTAGAGTCTACCTGTAAAATCTCCAATCTCAATATCCTCAATTTAATCATATATGCATGTTCTCTTTGCCACGTGAAAGGACATGATCTGGGTAGTAGGATGTGGATATATTTGGGGGAGACATTATTCAGCTGCCCATACCCAGGCAGCTTCTGTCTTTTTTTCTACTAATCTCAAAACATGACTTTTCTTTTCCATATTGAAAATAGCTCCCTCAGGTACCACCACCACATACACCTCCAACAAACAGAAAGAGGAAAAAGAGGAAGAAAAGACACATATTTTTCCTTTTATGGTCATAGTCCAATTGTTAAATACAATAATTACTTTCTCAATCCATTGACCAAAAAATTTGTCACAGAACAAAGTTTTAAGCAGGTCTGGTAAAGGTAGTCTTTAGGTAGGTGGGCATAACACTGCTAATATTGATCTTACATAACTTAAAACAACCATACAAATTATTGATAGAAAAAAATAGTCTGTTCTTCACACACAGAGACAAAATTAACTTATGTATGCTGAGTTATGGTCAATTAGCTTAATTATTTAACTTTGTGCAATTAATAGAGAAAACTCATATTTTAGCAGAGCAAAAAAGAATATTTTTTTGAAGGTGGGATAATTCTTCTCCCTTCACGTATTAATGAGGGTCTGTTAGGTTTTTGGTAGAATTAAGTATTGGTCTTTACAGACAAAACAGATACTACACAAATTTTAAAATTTATTAGATAGAGCTGATGCTGTCAATATTATCCATTTCTATTAACTTTCAGAACTTTTTACAAATGAGAGCCATAAGAATACTTGCCTTTAACTCATATAACGTCTAAGGCCCTTAAGAATGATTTCTATTACAAAGAAGGTCAAGGTAGAAAACATAATAGACAAGACTTTGCCACAGATAAAAAGAACAAATACAAAATGACTGTTATGAAACATTGAAAAACCAGCAGCAAGGACTGTAATTGCTGAAAGAAGAGAAAAAATATATACATGAGCTGTGGAATTGCTTCAGCTTTCTGCTTAGGGGCATTTAATTGACATTGATGTAGAGAGGGACTAAAGAGATTCACTGAACTAAAGATAAAAGCATTTGGAATTTAGTTCAGTTGGAAGCTTTAAGAAAGAAGATAACTATGCAAAGAAAGAGCTACAGGAATCTTTGCAGGGGTCTGCTGGGGCTTCAGCTCATGGCATAGGATGAAACTTCATAAAGTCAGACAGAGTTCAGTGGCTAGGTAAAGAATTACAACCAGTGAACTTGAGTTTAAAAGCAACAAGAACTTGTACAGGGTTAGGTGCCATATGGTTAGATTAACCAGAGTGGAGAGACCTATTTGGGGAAACTTCATAAAACACCTCATGGACACTCCAGGAATACTACATGTTAGAAGGATAGTGAAACAAACTCCAGTGTAAAGCCTACTCTAGACAGACAATCAAACTGATCAGTAAATTAATGCCCAAACAAACTCAAAAATTCTCTAAGAAACCCAGCAAATCTAAAACGTCCACAAGGTCCAGCATTCAATTTAAAAAACTAACAGATATGAGAAAGTGCTGGTAAATATGACTCTTTTGCAAGAAAAAAATATCAGTGGATAGAAATAGACCAAAAAATTCAGAGACAATGCAATTAGCAAACAAGATCTTTAAAATAGCCAGTATAAACAAGTTCAAAGATTTAAAGGAAATTAGAAACACAATGAAAAGAGAAATATAAATTATTTTTAAAAATAGAACTTCTTGAGCAGGTGCGGTGTCTCATGCCAGTAATCCTAGTATTTTGGGAAGCTGAGGCAAGAGAATTGCTTGAGTCCAGAAGTTCAAGACTAGCCTAGGCATCATAGTGAGACCTCATCTCTTAAGGAAAAAAAATTAGAACTTCTAGAGTTTAAAAATATACTATTTGAAACAAATTTATGGGGAAAAAAACTCTGTTGAACTTAACAGCAGATTAGACATGAAAAGAAGTAAAATTGTGACCTTGAGTTCGGAAAAATAGAAACCACCTAAACTGAAGCACAGTATGAACAAAGTTTGAAGAAACAGAGGGAAAACAAATGGAACAGAACTCAGTGACCCATGTGAAAATATCAAATGGTTACACATATGTACAAGTTGAGTACAAATGGAGAGAAAGTCTATTTGAAAATAAAAATAGCCTATTTATCTTCCAAAGTTGTTCAAAAATATTAACCCCAAAGTGCAAAAAGTTGAATAATCCCTGGAAGAAAAAAATCCAAATAAAGATAACCAAACCAGGTCATACCATATTTAAATTGCTAATACACAATGGTAAAAAGAAAATCTTAAAAGTAGTCAAATAAATGAAAAATTAAGACTATAAATATAGCAGACTTCCCATTAGAAATAAGACAGAAAATAATAGAACATTTGTAAAATGTTGAAAGAAAAACAGACAGCAAAAACTGTCAACTTAAAAGTCAATATCCAACAGAAATATTAGTTAATGAAGAAAAAAAATCAAAATACTTTTAGGGAAAAAAGGGCTCATAAAATGTGTCAGGAGCAGACCTGAACTTCAAATTGTTAAAGGATATTTATGGAGGCTAAGGAAAATTTGGAAATCCATATTTACATAAAAGAATAAAGAGGATTATAAATGTTAAATGCAAAAGTCTTGTTTTCTTTTAAAAACAAAAGTCTTGTTTTCTTTTTAAAATCTCTTTGTAAGATATTTAATTACCTTAAACAAAAATAAAACAACATATTGAGTGGTTTATAACATATGTAAGAAATGTTTGGCAATATTAGAACAAAGATGGAAACTGGAAAGATTATAGTAGATTGTTTTAAAGTTCTTACTTTATATATGAAGTAATAAAATATTATTTAAAGATACATGGCAATAAGTTGTTTTATATTGTAAAGTAGCTTAGAGCTACAGCTAACAAAATTAAACAAAGAAGTACTGAATAGCTAAGTCAATAGTAGAGACAAAATGGAATTCTAAAAGTTATGCCATCTAACAAGAAGCAGTATACAGATGTGACTGTGTGAAAACAAATTGCACGGTGTTAGGCTTGAACCCAGTGAGAATAAACCCAGGATATAGATGTTTAAGATCTCCCAAAACCATACATTTACAAGGATTTGTTTCACTAAAAGGGAACAAAATAAGAAATTAGAGAAAAACCTTGATTCTTTAGACTTTAGTTTCACCTTAAACTTTTGAACTTTCTTTAGACTTTAAATTTTAAGAGCAAAAGAATTTTGAATATTAATTACTTTGGACTAATTTCTTTGGCACTTTAATATATAAAGTTTTATTCCTCTGTGGGAACTTAATAATTAGAACATTTATATATTAACTCTGGGGATTGTCTATATTCTTACTATTTAATAAATAGAATATCATGAAGTCATGATTTAATTTAATCACTGCCTCTGAAGAGTTTTATTTGAACAGTGTAGCTGATATAATTTTATAAGGGAAACAATAGAGAGAGAGAATTTTCAGGTTCTGGAATTAATATATTAATATACAATTTTACTATATTTTAAAGCCTTCTAGAAACAAACATGCAGGTAGCTCTCTGGGAAGGTACAATAAAGCAGCAATTGCGATTAAAGTAAGAACTTAGAGTCTTCAAAAGCACCTCTGAGTAAAGAATTCGGATTCAAAACAAGTATGAGAAATAGGAAAAGTGAGACAGAGCAATAGAAAACAACAACAACAACAAACAGTTAAAGGAAAAAGAAGGTACATTCTTAAGAGTCATAAACATGCTATCACTATGATCAAAGGGCTCAATTTTACTGTGGGTGCTCTGAAAAGTCATGTAGAATACACCTGAGGACCTTTCCATAGAGTGAGTGGGAAGCTGTGCTTCTTATCTCTTGACTTGTATTCCTCATTGGTTGAAGACTCTCCCTGGGGGAGTTAAATTCTGGCACATCCGGGCTGCCTAAAGCTTCTTTTGCCAAATAAAAGTTTAGGAAGAGTGGCAGAGAGACATACCCTTGTGGTAGGAAGATGTCAGGGAACATTCATCACAGCTGAGGAGGCCTGGATGGGATATGGGACAAGACATGACCATTATCTGCTGCAGGCCTCACCAGAGTGAAGACTGAAAGGTGATGGCTGATATCACTCCTTGTCAAGGAAGAGCCACCCTCCTAGAAGACTAGAAACTGAAAGTATTAAGTTAAAATTAAAGGAACAAGAAGCTTAAGAATATGAGGAAGGAACACATATTCCCTCTCGTCATTTCTTTAGGAGGGAAATTGCTAGAACAGTAGTTCGCAAACATTATTATCAGAATCGTCAGAAAGGTTTGTTAAATCACAGCTACCTGCATAATGGACATTTGTATACCTAACCCTGAATTGTACCCCCCTTATTTAAAATAAAAAATATAAAAAAGCAAACAAACAAAAAAACAAAAGTGGCTTTACCCCATGCTCAGTGTCATTCAGCAGGTGTGGGTGAGATCTGAGAATTTGCCTTAACAACAAAATGCTGATGCTGCTGTGCCTTAACCCCAGGTTGAAAATAGTTGAGCTAGAGTAATCCTGGAAGCTTCTCACTCTCTTATCCTTTATTATCTCACAGTGGGAAGAGAAGGCAGAAGGAAGAAGGAGACCACTTTCTACTTTCTGGATCTTACTGTTTGCAAAAAGGTTTTATTCTCCTCTACACCATCCATGCAGAAAGCTTGGGGGTGGGGGTTAATGAAACCAGGGCAGAGATTCCAGTGCTGCCTGTGACTAAGTGAGGAAGTTGAATTCTATGATGGAAGAAAGAAACCCATTGTTGCCTCAGATTTAAACTACTTTTTCTGAATAATAGCTTTGTCAGTAATGAAGGTCATGTTTTGATGTCTGTTTATCTGGCTCTTGTACTATTCTTGTTGATGTTTCTAAACTTTGATTAAAAAAATAGGAGTGTTTTACATAAATATCCTATAAAACCAACAACTGATGACCATTTATGCAGAAGTTTTTGACAAAAGTAGGAAAAATTCACTTAATATTATTTATGAGGATTTCAATAATTTGAATGAGAGAGAATACATACATACATACATACGGGTCTATTGTGAATATGGACATGCTTTCTGCCTAGAGGGCTGTGTAAACACTGATGACTTTTAAAAATTTCAAACATTCTGTATAATAAGCTTAAGATCTAAAGATGATTTGCTTTATGTAAAAAGAGAGAGAAAAGCATGAAATGAAATCCACTGGTAGAGTCAAGTTCCTTTGATTTATACATAATGTGACTTCAGACAAGGACATAGAAATACTCTCGTATTTCAATAATTGTTTGTAAAGAAACAGAGCTATTGATAGACTTTTATTTGGTTTGTGCCCTGGGATATTTAAATAGACTTTGCACTTCAAAACACTCTTTCACAGATTCCAATAACTTGTGGTATTTCAGGCCTTGTTATGGTAGTCGATGATATATTTTATTTTTATTACTATTAGACAAATTGTTAAGATAAATATTCTGAATTCCACATGAAAATCTGATTTTCTAAAGGTTTTTTAACCTTTTCTGAAAGTGGATTGAAAATGGAAAATGTGTTAAACCAGTTTTAGAGATTCATTGGGTTCATAAATATGCTATTTGACTAGATTATTTGCATTCTCTTGTATCTTCACTGTAATTTTTTCCAGTGTTATTTCTCATTTCTAGTTATCCTTTTGTTATTGGTTTATAACAATTGGTAATCTCAAGTTTGTTATACTTATCTACACACAAACCATACGTTTAAGGTTATTATGTCAAATACATGGCACCATAAAACTAAAAAAAAGGAGGGATATACCAAAAAAGATAGTATAATAAATCAATTTTTTAAAGAAAGAAAAGTTTATTTAAAAGTAAATTAGGGACAGAAAGAGAAGGAAGAGAGAAGATTCATCTCCCCAAGGTGGGGGAGGAGGCCAAAGCCAGGAAGCATGGCAACAGCCATAGCTCAAAGAGCACACGGGCACACCAGAATCTAGCAAGGGAATGGTCCTAATAAATCAATTTTAATGCTGCTGTTTTGTAACTAATCCTATCATTTCTAAATACTTTATTGTAAAGTATCATTCTGTTACTGTTTTACAAAATGTTTTGACATACTGGGAACTTTGTGACAAAGATGGCTAGCTACACACCCAGTATTTATTCCCCCTTCCATCTAAATGCATCTTGTAGTCCCATCATAGTGAGTGGCAGTACTTCACGGTCAGAGAAAATATACTTTGCCATCTGTTTGCATTTAGGGAGGGCCAATGGAAGTTATTGCTGTTGCTTTCATTAAAACTCTTTTTAAAGTGCTGTCTCATGTGTCAGGCACCATTTCTTTTTTCCCAGATTCCTGTTTAAAGGTATACACACCAGAATTTCCACAGCGATTTTGAAAGTGAGGATGACATTGAAAGTGGAAACTGTGAGAATCAAACTAGGGACGCTTATGATGTTGATGACATTATGGTGTTGCCATCTCTAGCCCACTCCATCTGGTCTTCTTTTATGTGTAAGAAGAACACACTGTCGTCTTCTTTGAGTCTCTGTGATTTTGTTTCTCTGTTACAGCAGCTGAGATAATCCCTTATTGGTATTCATATATTTTCTACTCTGTCTTTGGCTACCTTATATTAAAAATTATCCTTGACCCTCACTTATTTTCTTCCCTGATTGACACAAATGAGGTAGAACAAGTCATTGATCAGTGAAGGTAGAATATGATGAATCAGTGCTATTTTATACCTTGTTTCTTTATTCGGCTAATGCCAGAATTGGCAAATTAGATTTAAAACAGCTGGGCTACTTAAAACCCTGTCAAAACTTAGTGATCCACACACTCCTGTATATAGACTTCACCTAATTAAAAACACATTTTATAAACAGAAAATGTTGGCAGCTTTGAGTGAAGGTAATTCATACATTTCTCTCTGATAACTCATCCTAGTAATATTTCACCAACTTGTGAACACCAGTCAATTTTTCATGTCATATAAATCATGGCCTCTATTGTGTTTTTACCTCACACTTAGTCTGAGACCTATCACTGTTATTGGTTCCTTGTATACTTGTCTAACTTCCTGACTCCTGTTTCTCTCCCAATTACTCACCTGAAACACAAAAGCACTGGTTAAATCAAGATATTTTTGTTTTTCTCTGTCACTTCACAGTCAACCACAACTGAAGAAAAACATACCAGTATATTTTCATCAACATGATGATGTTTTATCAATTCAAGAATATTCCAAGCTCTCCCAAACATACCTACATATTATTTCTATCACCCCCCACCCCTGCATTGCAAGGCAATTATTTTACTTTTCTTCCTCACTTCAAACCATTAAAGCTCTTAGAAACATTTAACTTTCAACCACTGGTAAGAAATAAAATAAGTAAATTTCATTAAAAAAATAATAATAATCTAAGCAGTGCAAAAAGGATTTCCTCTTACGCCAAGAATCTTCTTCCAGCTTTTGTTTCTCCCCATTTGAACAAATGAACTGTTGATCATCTTTCAAAGATCAATCCTCCCATCTGTGTATTAGATCACATCAACTTCTAAATTTAACTAATTTATTACTATAAATATTATTTTTCTCTCATAACCTATTTGATTTCATCTTAACTGAATTATTCAGATTAGCATAAAGATTATCATACCTGTAACTTTTATAAGATTGCTTCCTTTAAAAGCACAGCACTTTCTGTCTACTGCAAAGTTATCTGTTTACTTTTAGCCAATGTTCTCTTTGAAAGAGATAATGATACCATTTATTTTTCCACATTCCATTCTCTCTTTAACTGACTATAATCATAGTTTTTTCCCCAATATTTGACAAAAATTGGTCTTGTAAAGTTAATAATTACAACCAAGTACTCAAATCTAGTGTGAAAATTATACCCACTATCTCTTTTGCCTATTCAGCAATGATAATATCATTGTTTTTCTTCTAAACTCTCATGCCTCCCTGAAAACCCTTACACCAAGAAATTTAGGGCAGTTTAAATGTCATACAATGTAAAAGAAAGAAACCAGTTTCACTTGCTGTGAGATATTGGCTCAGAGATCTTTGTTCCTAGGAAAAGGGAAAGCATTAGAGCACAGCACAAGCAATCACTGCTAATATTGAATTCCTCTTGATTAATTCATAATGCGAAGGATGATGGGGGGTGGCTCTGTGTCTGAGACCTCATTATTTCTTTATTCCCGTCTTCATCTTCAGAAAAACTGGAGATCAGAGAGTAAACAGTTTATTCACAGGAGGGGAGGAAACAGGGAAGCTGCTGCGCCCCAATGCTGCTCAGTGCACATCTTGCTACATGAAAGCCCACAGTTTGGCTCCAGGTCTCCTTCCTGGGCTTCCCAGGTAAAGCATGACAAATGAGTGAGTTATGTAAGAAACCTACATCAGACATGAATGAGGAGCAGTGACTCCTGAAGAGCAGTCATTTAGAACCCTTGTCACACTTTACCATGCATCACAATTACAATTATCACAAAAACTTGTGAAAATGCAGATTTCAAATCAAACTTCCTAAGAGTGCTGAGGAAGCCCAGAGTCCTACATTTGTGATTATTTATTTTATGCGATTCTGATTCAGGTGGAACACGAACAATGCACTGCTCTAAAAATTACACAGCACTCTTGAATTGTTGCTACTTAGACTATAAGAACTAAAATTGGGAGTGGGGATAAGAGATAAAAGACAGCATTAACTGTTAGCCAAAAATCAAGTTGGAGAATCTCTCTTCCTAACTCTCAGAAAAAGAAAAAAAATGCAGGGTATGAATCTAATCAAATAGGTCACTATTCAGTAAGCATTCACCATAAGAGGGAGGTGAGAGTGAGGCATGGGACAACAATTTCCCAGTAGAGGAAGCATTTAGACAGAGAGCATCTCCAGCACAGACTTCTCCTATCTCCTTGAGATTATATATCAGCAGATACAATTACCGCATACGGGAAAGCCCAACTCCAAACATCTGAGGCCACTGGGAGCAGTATGAATCAACTTCACATCTTGCCTGTTTTCCTCACTGGTTTCATTGAAAATTGATTTCAAAGACTTGACTATGTCTAGTTGCCAGTTGGGTTTGCACCAGAAATCAAGGCTTAGATCTGCTTCTAATCAGTGTCAACAGTGGTCAAACTAGACTCTCCAATATTTTCAAGATTTTTGTCACGTTCTATTAACTGATTCCTGAACACATACTTCACATCACAGGGTATTCATTCTCAGTCTTCTTCACTTGTCAACTTCAGATCCTAGCTCAGTCTTCTGGTTTCATATGCATTCCTAATGTGACCTAATTAAGCTGAGATTTCTGGCTTTAAATGCAATCTATACACATGGATATTATCTGAACATATGACTTTGGGCTGCACCTCCCCTCAGTTGAATACTTGTCTTTTCTATCAATAATTATATTTAAGTTACCATATTAAAAATTAACCTATCCTATCTTCAAATATACTCCTTCTTCTCAGCAGTCAATAGCACACCCACATACTTGCTTCTTTCAAATTTCTTAGGCTTAATTTTTAACTTTCCTTCTCTAACACTCACATGCTATTCTTCAGTGATACCGGCATAGCTACTTTCAAGATAAATTCCAAATGTAACCACTTCTTATGATTCTATCATTGACTCTATATTTTAATCCACCATTATCTTTTACCTTGACTCCTAAAATAGCTTTTTAAAATATTCATTTATTTTAAGACAAGTTAGATAGTGTTACTCCATACACTAAACACTTTGATAGCTTTCCCTTACACTTAGAATGGAAATCCACATATTTACCTAGGTCCACAGGGCCTCCATGAGATTTGCCCCCAGCTACCTCTCCGAGCTCATTATCTGCCACTTTCCTCTTAATTCATGTCAATCACACTAGCCATCTTGCTTTCCTACAGAAAGTCAAGTAAGTTTCTGCCTCCTTTTTTGCAAATTATATAGTAGATTAATGTATAGAATATGATAAATTATGAAAATGAAATATTACTAATGAATCATACATGCAGTTCTATATCAATTTAAGTAAATAACAAAATTTTAATTAAATCATGAATAAAGCAAAGTTCTGCTTTTTTTTTTTTTTTTTTTTTTTGAGTTGGAGTCTCACTTCGTCGCCCAGACTGGAGTGTAGTAGCATGCTCCCGGCCACCGCAGCCTCGACCTGCTGGGCTCCGGCGATCCTTCCGCCTCAGCCTTCCAGGTAGCTGGAACTACGGGCGTGCGCTACCACGCCCAGATAATTTTTTGATTTATTGTAGAGATGAGGTCTCACCAAGTTGCCCAGCCGGGTCTCGAACCCGTGGGCTCAGGCAATCCACTCACCTCAGCCTGCCAAAGTGCAGGATTACAAGCTGAGCCACCGAGCCCGGCTCAAAGCTCTGATTGTAGGAATGACCACTGGATCAACATTTGTAGCATATAAATTAACCATTAAGAATATAAAATTTGCACCACATAAATAATAACTTTCTCTAGAATAAATAAGATCAGTTAAACAGATGACCTGATCAAAATGTCTAAATGACTAATGTTTTTAGTTTCTGAAATGTACATGACTGCCTAATTGTAAATTTTAAATTGAAAAAGTATTTTAAACTTCTTATATCTTAATTTCCAATTAAAATGAGTAACTCTGTAATATTTTGTAATAACATAGTACTAATTTATAGTATTTTTTTCACTTGGAAACTTTGTGTGTGACTTTTTTACACTGAAAAAACTTTTACATTAACAGTTAACTCCCCAAACTCAAAATATTAGAGCCTTGTCAAAACTCAATAAATTGAAATCTTCCCCTCCAAGTCAACTACTGTTCTTTGCATATTTAGTGAAGCAGAAAACAATTTTAGCAACACCACACTTCTTACCATTTACTTGGAAGATGTGAGTCTGATAGACTTGTTCATAGCCATTTGCATAGCAGGTGTAATTGCCCATGTGAGTTGTGGTAACCTTAGTAATATACAAGGACCCATCATCTCCAAAGTCCTGTTAAAAGAAAGTAAAATAAAATGGAACACTTGCATTAACAATTAACTTTAATAATTTTACTTTTTATTTTCAGGTACAAAGTAAATAGATGCACATATCGTTTTAAAATTATCAAAATAAACATTTGTAGGCCTATAAACATGGAGGACCTGTACTTACCATTTTTTAATGATATGTTTTGTTTTAAACAGTATGATGTCACTCATAAACATAGCATTTAAATATTTATTTGAAATATGTGAGTTTAATACATAAAGTAACTTAATTTTCACATATTTGTTTCTAATTTTGTTCATATTATTTAGATTAATGCAGCTATAACATCTTTTTTTGCTTAGTTTTAATTGAAACAAATACCTGTTAATTGCATTCTTCACACTTGCAATTATCCACTTATTTTTATATTATATAATCATATATTTACCAAGAAAAATAATTATTTAAGCAGTGTGATCCCAGAAATAAAGTTTATGATCATATTTATTTTTTAAGACCAGAAACAATCGCTGTATTTGAATAAAATCACCATACACATTTTAAACCAGTGGGGACAAATGCATAACCATTTTGGAAAAAGGAAGGAAAAAAATCTCTCCCTATTTGTCAAAATCAAATTCAAGAAGCAACTCCAGAACAGTAGAGTAAGGAAAAGAAAATCTTCTTTTCTATAAAGTCAATAAATACACTCACAAAAATGGCCAAAATCAACATTTTTAGAATTCTGGAATTAGGCAAAGGCTCACAACAATCTAGAGAATATTTATTCAGAAAAAGTGCCAGAATCCCAATAAGAATGGCAAGATTAGTGGCATTTTAATTGACCTCCTCATCACCTCTCCACAGTCACATGGTGGTCTTGAACCAGCAGCCTTGTAATTATGCCAGCTATAAAAATCTTCATCCTAGCAGACACCAGAGGGGGAAGAACAGGTTTGGAACTACTCCAAGTACCACGCTTGGAGATTTGTCCCTAATGGATGTATCTGGCAGTTCCTTGAAAATTTAAATTTTCATGACTTCTTATTTGAGCAAGACTTGTGTCTTAAGTGTATATGTCAAAGATGAAAAGCTGGATAGATCCATTGAGGGTTGTCAAAAGACAAGAGTATTTTAAAATATGTCAGCATCTGTATCTCATCCTCTACTCAGCAGCAGAGAATAAGGACACGAGGGTGCTGATTTCCAAAAGTCTTCCTAAGATGCAAGTGGCAAATTTTCAATATCTTGCATTGTAAGTACTATTAAATATTTTTCACTATATTTACTCTTAGAATTTACCATCTGATAATTGTTAATACATTGACTTTTCAAATGTTTAATTTCAGATTTAGTATTTTTTTGTGTTTATTCTCCAATATTTTATGTTGGTCACTTAAAAATTTTGTATGGACTATTTATGAATATAGAGTGAATATTTATTCATTTTCTAAAATTCAACTAATTGTGACAGTACCTTTTGGTCAGTAAACTTTTTTCTCTCCCAACTGTGATTAAACACACACAACGCACAACTTTGTGTCTTTAAAATATGACAGTACTCAGTGAATTATCAGTATTCACATAATAGTGTCCCAAAATATTCCTTGTCTGTTTCTGACTTTACCTATATTTATGCCATGTGCATTTCGGTTAAATATAGCTTTTCTCAGGAGAGGTTTGTTTTCTGTTATAGGAAAAAAATTAGCTTCCTCCTAATTGCTACTCACTATAGGTTGACTGTAATCAATAAATTTATTATAAGACTATTGAACCTGGCATTAAAAGTAATAAAAATATTCTGACAGAGGAAAAAAAAAGTTGGGCAGGGAAGAGGAAGGGAGTTGGGGCGGGGGGCGGGGAGTACAGAGAAGAGGAAGGAGGGATGAGAGAAATAGAGAAGGAGAAGGCAGAGGAGGACAAGGAAGAAGAGGCAAGAGGAAGAGGAAGGTCCAGGGAAAGAGAAGGAAGAGAGGAAAGGGGAAACATAAACTGTATACTGGCCATCATACTGTTCAGCTAAAGAATAATATGTCCTTAATAACTCTCAGATAAAATATAAACCCTCAACATCATATATATAAGATTAACATATCACATTCTACAAATCCCGGGGAAAACGTTCATGGTGTTACTCTTATGAACTTCATGAACGAAAGCCTCACGACTTGAATAATATGGAGCTTGGAACCTCCAACAAAGTAGTAGCTGTGTGACACAATGCCATATATAACTCCCTACCCCACCACCGGCTGCCATTAGAAACATGCTTTATAGTGAAAGAACACCATTAGAGGGCTGAAATGCCCAACAAAAAGACAAAGCTATGCCTCAAGTGAAAATTAAGCAGATAGTTGACACTTTGAAGAGTACAATGGGGGAAAAAGTCAAGCTTTTACAGACATCAATTAAGAAATATTAGAGCAAAAAATATGTGAAGAAAGATTATGAGCAAAAAATAACTATCGATAACCCATATAATGGCAAGATATCCATTGTGCATAAGGCAGACATGCACATGGGGGCAGTACACATTAGACTTTGTACAACCAGAAAAAATTAATAGAGACTAGATAAAAATAAAGATGAATCCATCACCTGACAAAAATAATGAAAAACAATAGTCCTGAATATCTTTGGTATTTACAATTATGTTTATATGCCAACTGATGTATAAGTCTTTTAAAGTATATTTTGGGCCGAGCTCAGTGGCTTAGCCTGTAATCCCAGCGCTTTGGGAGGCCGAAGTGAGTGAATTGCTTGAGCCCGTGGGTTCGAGACCCGCCAGGGCAACTTGGCGAGACCTCATCTCTACAATAAATCAAAAAAACTTAGCCGGATGTGGTAGTGCGTGCCTGTAGTTCCGGCTACTTGGGAGGCTGAGGCGGAAGGATCACTGGAGCCCAACAGGTCGAGGTTGCAGTGGCCAGGAGCAGCCACTGCACTCCAGTCTGGGTGACAAAGTGAGACTCCAACTCAAAACTAAATAAACAAATAAAATAAAGTATATTTTTGGATAACTATTTTTAAATTTCCAAAAACCTGAAATAAACAACTTTTGAACATGTTTTATATAGCTATCTGGAGAGAATGGTCCTTTCCTTCCACTATAATCAAGATTCCTTCACCCAATTATGTAAAAATAATCCAAGACTGCAATTTGAAAATGTTTATTTAAAGAGTCTTATTGCAATCTGTAGTATTCCATAATGCTGAGTCTCTTTTAGCTAGAATGTTTTCATTTCTAAATTGTATGTTTAGCTATATTTCTTTCTCTTTCTCTTAAGTGGAATCAAAATTTTTCAGTCTCAATTTTCTTCAACACACTATTTTATAAATACCTCTTCAGGCAGTTTTTATGAATAAGTAAGACTTTATTTAAAATTCTCTCATCACTTTGAATAAAACACAGAACTTTTCAGTATATTTAAAATAAAACCCAATAAATGTTAATTGAACACTTAAATATATCAAGAGCTGTGGTAAAGAATTTAAATTAAATCTCATATTTTATCCTTTAAACAATTTTTTCTTAAAAAACAACATAACTCACCCCATTTTTCAGATATGGACACTAAAATAGACTGATGTTGAGTAACTTGGTTAAGGTCACTAAAGTGAGGGAGCTCAGATTAGTATCCTAGCAGAAATGAGAGGTTCCTCAGAATTTTTTTTCATTGATTTTTGTTTTTCAGGCAAGTTCTTATTCTATCACCTATTCTATGCAGTGGTGCAATTCTGCTTCACTGCAACCTCGACCTCCTGGCCTCAAATGTTCCTCCTGTCACAGCCTCCCAAGTAGTTGGGGTCACAGGCATGCATCCCCATGTCCAACTTTTGTTTGCTTGTTTTTTGTAGAGATGGAGTCTTACTATGTTACCCAGGCTGGTCTTGAGCTCCTGACTCAAGTGATCCTCCTCTCTTAGTCTCCCAGTGTGCTGGGATTATAGCAGTGAATCACCATGACTGCAAAAACACCATTTTTACAATTTTCCACTAAATTTAGCCAAGCTTCAAAATTACCTTTTGAGTGTTTTATAGAGATACATCAATCCTACTCTTTACTTTCATCCTGGTTCAGTATTTCTAATCTTTTAAACTTTTATTTTCTCACCATTTTGCTAATCTTAAATAGAGCAAATCAAAATTGCAATTTTGGTGCTCAGTCATGGTTGAGAGTTGTAGCCTTATAACAGATATTTGTTGAATTAAGAGACAAAATCTTGCCATTATTCGGAACCTCTGTTATACCTTTATAATCTTGCTGCCAATAGACACTGCATAAATATTTCCTCAGTGATTAAATCTTTATGAGCCTCTATACCATTACAGAGTTGCCTCAAGGCACTGATGTCCAGAGTTGATATAAAAAAAAAACTCAAATTCATTTAATTTGTTGAGTTGATTGCTTATATTCTTTTCAAGGTAGTGAAAAATGGGAACTTTGGCAAAATGGGAACTTTGGAAAAAAGAATATCTGTCATACATTTCTAAAATTTTAAAAATTCTTATGGCAACTACCAATTGATTATAATCAGTTGTGCAAAAGTAGTGACCTGTAGCTAGGCGATTTATATACCCAATCCTAATTTATACTCCACATCTTAAAAAAAAATTTATCAACCTATAGATGATGAGAACTAACCAATCAGAATGTACAAGAAAGTAAAGACTAAGTATTGATTATACCAGACTATAACAGCTGAATTTCAGACCTGTATTTTACCACAAGCATTTTTTAGGCTGTTTCTGTCTAAAAGATAATCTCACCTATTATAAAATGGTAAAATTTAAATTTAAGTTCATTTTATTTTTCATATTATGTTCTTACTCATAATTTTAAAATGTATGGTACCCAGGGAAGGGAAGGGAAGAGAAAATAGATCCCATTTATAATGTGTGAAAGATCAAGCATGGCAAATTTGTGAAGAAAGACTGGTCTATTAAGTACAGAGGGCTGAAGCAGCTGTTCAGGTTCACCATATAGAAAATCTTAAACTAGATTTCTACTTCACAGCATACAAAAAAAATCAAGGCCAGAGGGTACTGTGCGTATATGTAAAAGACAAAACTTTAAATCTTTTAGTAAAAATGTAAAAAAAAAAATTCATAATCTCAAGCATTAGGATACTGAATGACTTAAAATTAAAACACCAAATGAAGTCATAAAAGAAATAATTGGTAAGTTAAATTATATAAAAATTAAAAATACTTATCTGTAAATATACATTATAAACACAACAAAAATACAAACTAAAAACTAGACAAGCAAATCAGTATCTGTAACTGACCAAGGGAAAAACAATAGACTGACAACTCTATAGAAAAGTGAAACTGTGAAAAGATGGTTCCTGAAAATGAAAACAGTACATATACACATACTATTCATGTGCACACCAAAATATTTGCTATTGTGATATTTATAGTAGCATTATTTGTTTGCTTGTTTGTTTATTGAGTCTGGATCTGACTCTGTCACCCAGGCTGGAGTACAGTGGCACAATCATGGCTCACTACAACTTCGACCTTCTGGGCTCAGGCGATCCTTCTACCTCAGTCTCCCAAGAAGCTGGGACTTCAAGTGTGTACCACCATGCCCAGCTAATTTTTTAAAAAATCTTCTTCTTCTTATCTTTTTTTTTTTTTATAGAGATGAGGTCTCACGTTGCTGTTCAGGCTGGTCTCCAATTTCTAAGCTCAAACAATTCTCCCACCTTGGTCTCCAAAGTGCTAAACTCATAAGTGTGAGCCATTGTGCCTGACCAGCATTGTTTTTAATCATAAAATTCTGATAAAATAATCCCCATTACAACAGATTAATATATGGTAGTATAACCATACAATGCAATAATAATGAGCAATAAACTATCATTTTTACAAAACTACTATTTTAAGTGTTTTAAATATATTCAGAGTCAGATGTGCCATGAAGCTGATAAAGTTTAAATTTATGAAGAGCTACTCATCTGTACAAGCCCTTACCAAAGATCTGAAAGCAGTTCTGCAATGTGTTTATATGGCCATATATTTCTGCAAAATTTGCAAATATATTTATAATTTTCTGTGATTTATTTATTATCATAAATATATAAAAATATATTATTAATAATTTGCATTCTTTCTTCAAAAAGTAGTTGCTTTAAAACTTCAAAACTCATATAACCTTGAAGCATCCCTGCCTATATTTATATATTGACAATATATGTAATACCATATTGTCAGAAAGAAACAAAGTTCAGGAAGTTTAAGCAGCTTCGCTATGAAGGCTACTAAATGAACAATGCAATATTCAAAACGAGGTCATCTAGCTTTGGAGTTCATGCTCTGAAAGCCATACTTACATTGCTACATACATCAACATAAATGAATCCACAGACACAAAGTCTATATTTATAGACACACACACACACACACACGCACACGCACGCACACACTGTATGGCTCTAAATTTATATAAAGTTTAAAAATGAGCAAAATAATGTATATGCTATATATATGTATGTACATATGGCAAACATATAAAGAACAGCAAAGAAATGTTTAACATATAATTATTTGTAGGACTTCTATCTAGATGCCAAGAATGAGAATAAAATGGGGAGATACCTACAAGGGACCTTGATTTGCTGCTAATGCTATAATTTTTAATGGCTATTAAGTCTATATGTATCAATCTATTTTTTAATACTTTAAATTGTATGTCTTATACACACTCTTTGGTTTGTATATACTAAATGCAAAAGAAAAAAACTATTTCCGTAAAAAAATTTACTAAATGTTAAACAATATATTTCAAAGTAAATAGCTTTCACTACTTATATCTAGATAGGTGTAGAGATCACGTCTCTTTCTTGTTACTATAAATAGAGATGGGCTGCACATTTAAAAAATTAATAAAGAAACATCTGATTTATGTTTAACCTGTGTTTTGCCATGTTTTGAATAAGAATATATTTTTATTTTTATTTTATCAAAAACATTTAAAAAATGGCCAAAAGAATCTGAAATTCTGGTAATTTTTATATTACAAAAATTATAAGTAAATTAAAATGCATTGCAAAGTTCTGGCTTCATCTTAGTATGTAAATAGAAAGTGTGCCATCCCTATATAAACAATTAAATGAAATTAAAAAACCTATAAAATCATATTGGTCTTGAGCCCATCAGAGTGCTGCTGACTTTGCAGGTCAACTGACTAGCCTAAGGTCTGAGGAGCCATAAACCTTGTCTCTACAAGACATAAGCAATCATTCAACCATACCAGAGCACTGGAAGAAAGCAAGGCATCACACAAGAAGGTATAGAAAAAAAAAATCAACTCATTTATTAATGAATTGCTGAAGGCAAAACAGGCAGTTGTGAGAGTATAAAACCCTGATAGCACAGTCAAGGGAATGTTCACCCTTGCATCCTCTACTCCAAGGACCTTATTGTTTTCTCATTCAAAAGACTAGCGATAGTAGAGGAGATCAGAGAACACATCTAGTAGAGGAGATCAGAGAACACATCTAACGCAGATCTAATGCAGAGCTGGTATTGGGTAACAGGTCCTGCTGGTGTTAAAACAAAAACAAAACTGTTTTCACTTGGATTCTTTTCTCTAGTGGATTAAAGTCTTAAATTGCTGAAAATGGTAGCAAGTCATGTCTCTTTCATAAGACAGGTAAAAACCCACTGAGTTTTTTTGTTTGTTTGTTTGTTTTGAGTTGGAGTGTCACTCTGTCACCCAGACTGGAGGGCAGTGGCCGCTCCCAGCCACTGCAGCCTTGACCTGTTGGGCTCCGGAGATCCTTCCGCCTCAGTCTTCCAAGTAGCTGGACGTATAGGCGCGCGCTACCACGTCCGGCTGATTTTTTGATTTATTGTAGAGATGAAGTCTTGCCAAGTTCCCCAAGCGGGTCTCGAACCCGAGGGCTCAGGCAATCCACTCACCTCAGCCACCCACAGCGCGGGATTACAGGCTGAGCCTCCGAGCCCGGCCGCACTGAGTTTTTAAAAAGATGAGAATGCCCCACCCCAGTTTCAGAATACCAAAGAACCCCCTCACCGCTGCAGACAGAGCAGGATCACTGAGAAAATGCTACTAAAAAGATTCAGAGACATAAAACTGCTTAAAGCTGATGCAGAATGAGAGAAATGTAGAATGTCTCCTTGCCCCTTACTATCCATGCTAGGAAGAGCCAAGAAACAAGAAACAGCACATGATCACTGGTAAGAACCTCTCTGAAGTGCAGACTCAAAGAAAACACCTAAAATTAAGGGTGGGTTGTGCGCAATAGAGAATTAGCTCAAACAAGCCAGCTCAAGTTAACACTAGAGAAATAAGCAGGTAGCATGTTGTAATCGTAGTAACCAACAAAATTGAAACACAGCTTAATTCCTTAAAAAAACATCTACCAGAAACAGAGGTATGCCTAATTCCAGGAATAATTTTAATTTGGTCTCTACTATCCTGCACAGAATATGTAAATTTTAAGTAAAAATTATAAGGCACACAAAATAGACAAGAAAAATAACCTGTATACAGATTATCTTGTGTACAAACCTGTTACCAAAAAATCATATTGGATATTTAAAATAACTATGAATAATATATTAAACTCTTCATAGCAAAAACAATTCATGAGCATATGGGTAATTTTAACAGAAAAAGGTAAAATAAAATAAGAAGGTATTGAAGGACATGCTAAAATGAATTTTTTTTTTTTTTTTGAGTTGGAGTCTCACTCAGTAGCCCAGACTGGAGTGCAGTGGCACGCTCCTGGCCACCACAGCCTCGACCTGCTGGGCTCCGGCGATACCTCCGCCTCAGCCTTCCAAGTAGCTGGAACTACAGGCGCGTGCTACCACGCCTGGCTAATTTTTTTGATTTATTGTAGAGATGAGGTCTCGCAAAGTTGCCCAGGTGGGTCTTGAACCCGCGGGCTCAGGCAATTCACTCACTTCAGCCTTCCAAAGCGCGGAATTACAGGCTGAGCCACTGAGCCCGGCCACTAAAATGAAATTTAAAAACCAGAAATACACTAACAGAGATGATGAATGCTCTTGACAGGTTTATAAGTAAGAACTGACACATTCAAGGAAATACTCTGTGAAGACGAATATAAGTCAATAGATATTATTCAAACTGGAACACAAAGAGCAAATTAGTGATACAGAATATCCAAGAGAAGTCAGTCAATATCAGTCTAAAATACATGCAATTAGAAGAGAAAAAAAGAGAAAATGAGGAGAAAAATGTTTGAAAAGGAATGGCCATATTATCTAAAAATAAACATCTAGAAATATGTTCATATTACTGAAGATCAAAGACAAATAGCAATGTTTAAGACTGCCAAATCAAAGACACATTATATACATAAGGGAAAACTTAAAATTTCAATGGACCTCTTATCAGAAATTATGAAAGCTGTAAGACAATAGTGTGATATCTTTAAACTTCTGGGGTGTGGGTGAAGAGTGAGGGAGGAAAGAAAGACTTTCAACCCAGAATATTGTATACAACAAAAGCATCTTTGTGATATGATAGATAATAAAACTTTCTTCAGCCAAATAAAAACAGAAATTCATTAAAACTAACCTGCATTTTAAGAAAACCTACAGGAAATTCTTCAGGCAAAGATTAATACTAGAAAAAAAATGGATGTATACAAATAAATAAAACCTTCCGGATTTTTGGTGTATTTATAATTTACTGAATTAAAAAACATAATATCAGTTAACGTGTGCTTATATCACATGGGAAAATAAAATATATAGCAACAATAGAACAAAAAATGAGAGGGAATATTTGAGAGTAAAGATTTGTAAGGAGCTTGTAATTCACATTCAACAGTATAATATTATTTAAAGATAAATAGCAATTATATATATATGCATACCTATATACCTATATATGTGTGTATGTATATACCTATGCATTTCTATGTCTATATCTCTATATACATGTACCTTAGAGATACTGCAGTTTCAATTCCAGACCACTATAGTAAAGCAAAGATCACAATACAAATATATTACAATAAAACAAGTCACACAATATACTGTACATTTTCCATCAGCACTCTTGGGTAACCAGGTGAATTGTCAAGGAAGAATAATACTTTGAAAGAAATATCTCTTTTTTCTGAGTAGATCTCAACAGTAATAGAGAACAGAAAGGATGGATTTAGCATAATTCTTAAGGGCCTTGGGATTTTAAGGATGGTAAGTGGCACTGGGTTCAACTTAAAGTCACCAGCTATATTATCCTTTAACAAGAGAGTCAGTCTGTCCCTTGAAATTCAAGACCAGGCATGGACTTCTCTCTAGCTGTGAAAGTTTTTAGATGGCATCTCTTTTCAATATAAGGTTGTTCTGTCTACACTCAAAATCTGTTGTTTACCGTAGCCATCTTCCTCTTTTTCCTTAGCTGAATCTTCTGCATAACATACTGCAGCTTCCCCATCAGCATTTGCCTCTTCACATTGCAATTTTATGTTGTGGAAAAAATTTAGTTCCTTAAACCTATGATCCAACCCCTGCTAGCTTCAAACTTCTCTGAACTTCCTCACCTCTCTCAGCCTTCAAAGAATTGAAGAGTTAGGACCTCGCTGTGAATTAGGCTCTGGCTTAAGAGGATGTTGCAACTGATTTGATCTCTTATCCACACATTAAAACTTTCTCTATATCAGCAATAAGGCTGCTTTGCTTTCTTATTGTTTGTGTGTTCACTGAAGTAGCACTTTTAATTTACTTTAAGAACATTTCCGGCCGGGCTCGGTGGCTCAGCCTGTAATCCCACGCTTTGGGAGGCCAAGGTGAGTGGATTGCCTGAGCCCGCGGGTTGAGACCCGCCTGGGCATCTCTACCATAAATCAAAAAATAAGCCAGGTGTGGTAGCGCACGCCTGTAGTTCCAGCTACTTGGAAGGCTGAGGCGGAAGGATCGCCGGAGCCCAGCAGGTTGAGGCTGCAGTGGCCGGGAGTGGCCACTGCACTCCAGTCTGGGCGATAAAGTGAGACTTCAACTCAAAGAAAAAAAAAAAGAACATTTCCATTGCATTCACTATTTGATGGTTTAGTGCAAGAGG